>JAJOOE010003474.1:0-90914 GCA_036250405.1 Solanum raphanifolium
CAAGTTTAGACACTAGACACATTCAAAGGAAAAAGTGTGAAAGTAACAATCGTTTAACCATTAACAATAAGACTAGTACATTTAGTATAGTCTTATTGAGTTATCGGTTTAACCATTAACAAAAATTATAAAACCGGAAACCGAACCAATAACCCAATAAAAAATTTTGCAAAACCGTTTAAAAACCGTTAGCCCAATAACCCAATATCAATAAACCAATAGTGTTTTTTTCGGTTCGGTTTATTGGTTAAATCGGTTTTTGCACACCCCTAAAACCTACCATGCCCCATCTCAAAGCCTACTTGTGCAATGTACGAATGAAGTCCCATACCCCCATTCATTCTAAGTAGAACCTCTTAAGGAACCATAGTAAGTAACCCATGTACTTGTTCATGTGACTTGCTCAAGTCATTTATTCATGTTACTTGTTCATGTAGGGAATATAGCCTTAACCAACATAGGCCATGTGAGCTACATGGAATCTAGTGTCATGTAACTGCACACCGAAAGAAGGTGTCCTACTTGCCTAAGGTAGAACTAACATATTTAGCTTTTAGGTGGATCCACTAGCTAAAGACCTATCTGGGAACATAATTAATGGATAGGGAGATTGCTTCTAGAAACCCGGCCTATTGTATTGTTGGGAGAGTTTTCATCTCATGAGATCATGTGTAGAAGACCCGGCCTATTGTATTGACGGGAAGGCCTCTACCTCATTTTCCATATCCACTCGGTGCTAAGCATTATTTCCCAAATTATACATAATTAGTCTTTGAGTTGCATTTACATGTGTGAAGGGACACTTTTACCCTTTGTTCAATACAACTCATAATATAGCTCATAGATTCATTTAGGTGAGAATGGACTTTCAACCTTAGAATCATCATTAGTAAGTGAGTAAACTTTTCACACCAAGATCATATGTTTTCATGAGAATGGACTTTCAATCAACACCATAGGATCATCATGGTCATGTTCATTTCATGCATAATAATGTGTAAAGGTGCATATGAGAACTATACTTTCAATTAACACCATTGATACATCATATTCATGTTTATGCATGGAGTGTGTGTGAGATTGTCCTTGCAATGACACAACAACAACATTATCATCATAGACAGTTCCCTCTCAAAGTGTTCATAAGCACATACATAATATCACAATCATGCATATTTCACATATAGTGCATTCAAGGATCATAGACCATATAAATAAACACATCTAACATTCATTATAATAGACATGGATATCATTGTAATTTAAGTAGTTCATTCATTGCATGTATAAGCTCATTTACGCATATTGTAGGTCATGTGGGTGAAATCCTTCCATAATAACACCACATACAATTCAACACGCATTATAGCTTTCTTTTTAAAGCCTCAACATTCATAATTCACTCCTTTTAGCTTTTACCTTTAAAGACCTAGGAGTCATTTTAATATTATGAGCATTACTATCAAGCAATACCTCACATGGTCATCATGTACACCTAATTCTCAAGTTAAACTAACCACATGCCTCGTTCTTGATCAATTATAGTCATATAGGAAAGATATAAACTCAATCTCAATACTACACAACCATGATCCATCATATAAGTCATAATCAAGTCAATTCATGTCTTGAAGTTTTACCCTTAAGGAATTCATGTGTGGGTGATCTAATCTAAGGCAATTCATCACGAATATCATCATTCTTAGAAGGTCACACCTAACCCTCAATTTGCCTATTTCATGACATAACCCTAGACTATATCAATTTCATTGTAGGATCTTAGGTTAATCAATTATACATGTAGAATTATACTTAAATCATGAACTTACATCATAATCAACTCACATCCAATCAATTGGACCAACTTGCAAAACCATCACATAATGTAAAGAAGAACCATAACTAGGATTGGGGGTCTCATGGATTATTAAAGGATTTGAGTTAAAATCACACAAAATCAGTCATACATCATAATCAAACATAATTCAACCTTTAAAATAAACTTTAAAAGGAATCCATGGAGTTGAGTTGAAACCCTTGCTAAATGAGTTTTCTAGAATTGAGGTAAAAGCTTTTGAAAGGGCTCCTTGGGTGATAGCTTCCCAAGGATGAAGAACTCCCTTACCTTAGGTGTAGAATCCACCCAAATTTGTATTGAAAACCTCCCATCTTGAAGCTCTAACTTGGTTTCTTCTTGGTTCTTCAATGGAGGTTCTAGAGATAAGATTCTTGGAGAGGCAGGTAGTTGGGTTTTGAATTGGGGTCTTGGGATATAATTAATTAATTAGCTGTTTATTGACTTAAAATACTTCATATAGATGAAATAAACCCATATTAAACGACCCATAATGAAAACAACTTAAAAATGAATTTGCTTAAGGATACCTATAGGTGGAAACCATGAGACCCCTACCCATGGACCGTGGATGGGGTCACGCCCCGTACTGTGGGGCCTTGGTTTGATTCTGTAACATGGACTTGGGGGACTTGACCTACAGAGGCCATCCACGGGTCTTGGATGGACCTACGGGGCGTATGTCCCCATCCGTAGGTCATGAGATTTTGGTAGCTTCTTGGTTTTAGGCAGCCTTGGGGGTTTAGACTTTAGGGTCCCCCTCAAGGACCCTTGGTTGGTGTTTGGGGGGTCATACCTTGAAGTTTAATCCCTAGACGCCTCAACCTAAGCTCGGGAAGTCAATATACAACCTACAACCAAACATCAACCTCAAAAGCTCACATGTAAGGCTCTAGTTTCACCTACTAGTTTCCATTAGGCTCTAGCTTGGTCTTACTAGTTTTCCAGGTTGTTACAGCCTACTAAGTGATACCTTGGTAACCCAAAAAATGATCCTTGAAAAACGTATTCACATTGTACCACTACGTTATATAAGGCACTTTTTGGGAGGCAACCAAAGCTTGAATGGTTTTATTAATATTGTTTAAATAACAAGTGTTGAATGTGTAGGTTGAAAAGTTGAAATATTTGGAAAATGGTAACTAGGCGAATCAAAAGTCCAGTCGGCGACTCGCTGAACAGGTCGGCGAGCCCGACTTGGATCGCTTTGGAACCACCTAGTTTTCTAGGAGTTCTGTAAAACTCGGCAGGATAAGTTACAACTCGACACATCGCCGAGTGGGTCGACGACGTAAGTCGTGGTCACCGACTGGCGCGCGAACTGAAGAGTTATTAAAGGCCAAGCCATTTTAAACTCAAAATCTCTTCATTTTTATTCTTTTGAACTCTCGTACACTCGCAACCCCTTATATTTTTATTCTCGTACTAGTAGTCTTACTTTTACTTGGGATTATTTTCTCGGGGTGGACTTTTAGATTTCATTGCAAGCCTAGCTTTACAAATTTTTCGGCAGCTATGTTTGGTTTTGCGAACCTCGCTATAAAATTGGTTGTAATCGAATGCATGATCATTTTTGTGATTATTATTTGTGCTTGGATTTGATTTGTGGCTCGATGATGGTTTAATTACCCGTATTTAGTTGAAGTCATGATTAATTGGCTGTAAATAGTGAATTCTCGTATTTGTGAGTGTTAAAATTATGGGGTTGTGTTTTGAATGTTGTGGGTCTAGTGGGGTGAAATCTGAGTCACCACGACTTGTGCTAAATGTCGAATTTTGCCCAATGATAGAGCGGTTGATGTCATTCTTAATGGCAGAAGACGTCAATTGGCCAATTTAGGCCAAATCAGCGGAAGTCTGAGTACCCCGTGGGTATGGGTCTTAGTTGAATTGCATATATGTTAGTTTAATTTTGATTTTGTGGGCTACGGGTTATATATTGATGGTCGGAGTGAGAAATTGGTAGGTTGGACTAGTCGATGAGTTGGGTCGAGCTCGCTTAACAGTTCGGCGGTTCGCCTAAGTCCCCCTTGATTGCCTTTTATTTCTCTCTTTTAATGGTTTAAGTTCTATAACTTTCGGCGAGATGCCTGAGCTCACGAAGTTCACTCGGTGACTTGCTGAAAGTCTCATCTGATTACCCTTCTGTACCCCTAATTCTTGATATTATTTTATAACTTTCAGCGAGCTTCTTCTAGTTTGCCCAAAGGTTCCAGTGATCCACCGAATGGCCCTGGACATCGCCGACTTGTTCTACATTTTTGCATATTTCATTCTGGAACCTTCGGCGAGCCTGACCCAACAAAGGTGTTAGGCGACTAGCCTATCGGTTCAGCGAGCCTTTTTGTGAAGATTTAAAATGTTACATTATTTTCAGAATGTCATCTAACATGTGTTGATTTATGTTGCAGAAATGGCTAGACCCAAAGTCGCTAGTAGAAATCAACCGTTCCTGAAGCGAGCTCGAGGGATAATCTTAAATGAGAAAGTCGCTGCTTCCCAGGGCCCGGCTACCAAACTCCCTTAAAAAGGAGGAAAAGGAAAGGGCAAGGCGCCCATTGAGTTGACACATACGGAGGAGAGCTTCGTTAGTGAGGGGATCTACGCCACACACCTCACCACATCTGAAAATGAGAGCCAATCAGGGGACAGTTCCCCAGCCTCCGTATCTAAATCGAAGGACGATCAACTCCTACATGCTTGCAAAAGATCGGCTACACAAGCTTGGCTCCAGGCTAGATAAAAGAATTCCTGATCTTGTCGGAATAGGAGCAGCTATTTCATTCGCGTCTGGCTTGACTGAAAGGATGGAATGGACTGAGAAGTCGTCCTATCGTGCTACTGGCTTTGAACCGGATTGCTAACGAGCAGATGCCCTGTGCTCTATCAATTTAGTCCCAGTCTTTCCAGCAAGCGAGCGAGTGAGACTGACGAAACCGGGGTACACTGAAGACAAAGCAATTCATTGCGTACAGACAAACAAGAGAGTGGAACTACGCCCCAAGGCTACACATGATCCGTCTAGGATCCCGATGCCTTCTACAACCCCTCCGGCTCTAGCTCCAGTTCCAGAGAAGATGGTGGTACAGGCGTATCCAGTTCAGGGTCCTCCTCCACGGTTACTCAACAAATTATAGGCCGAGGGTTCCAGGACTATATTGGAAGAAAAGTGGTTGTTCACCGATGGTTTGGTGGACAAGTAGCTTGAAGTGTGGAACACTCTAAAGTTCCACAAATTTGAGGTTTTTACAAAACCCCGAGGCCCATACATTCCTACTTGGGTCCGGGAGTTCTATGTAACATATAGAGAGTTGGTCCCTAAAGGGATGAAGAAGGCTAGCATGTTCATGCCGGTGGATGAGGTGATGGTTCGAGGCCGGAAGGTAAAGTGCAGCAGCTCGGTCATAAATGTAGTACTGGGGTGTTCTTGGGATTTCATGCATGAATACCTTGACTTGGTTAAGAAGAAGACCTTAGAGGATCTTAAGGGTTGGCTGGCACCCTTTTTCTATGATGCTACTCCGAGGTGGGTTGAGAAAGATGCACAGATTGATAAAAAGGACCTGAAAGTTGCTGCTAGATAATGGTTCGGGTTCATTAGCAGCACTATCATGCCCTTACAAAATGAGTCTATCCTCTGCTATCTGAAGGTGGTCTATCTAAGGTCGATTATGGATCGCTAGAAGTTGAACTTGGGGCTACTGATGGAGCGAGAGATGACCATTAGGGCCAAATAGAGCCAGACCTCACTTCCTTTCCTTGTGCTGATTACCGATCCGTGTAGACGGGCCCGCGTTCCTAGAGTTGAGGAGACAGATATGGAGGTCAGCCCCCCTCATCTACTAACATCCAACGTATCAAGGTTGAGTACATATGGGATGAGGCAGACAGAAGGAGGACTGCACCGAGGGATACGTCCCCGGTTGTTGATGTTGATATATTACCGACTACGGCAATCATGCCCCCTCAGGATAGTGAGCCTACATGTACCTCTGGCCCTTCTGCTTCTGATATTCTTAGTTCTTCTATTGCACCCCCTCCCACTTTTTTTGCTGCTGCTGTTGCGGCCTCCTCACCCCCTATTACCTAGGCCATGCTATATAAGATGAGCAATTTGGCTAATCCTGCCAATGTGTCTGCCTCGCAGGTTGAGGCTGCTTTGCCTAGGGTGATAGAGTGGGCGATTGCTGTTGCCTTAGCCCCGATTAAGACTAAGATAAGGGAGAATACTGTGTTGATTGAGGGCTAAAAGTTGGTATTAGATTCCCTTACGGTGAGGGATGAGCTTGTGAGAAATGCCAGGGTGCTACAAACAGTATCACGACCTTGAAAGCCGATGTTATTGGGCTGAGGAAGGATGTAGACCACCTGAAGTCCACATATTAGTCGATGTTGTTTGGGACGGTGGATATTCTGAGATGTTGAGCACTGATTTTCCAGCCAGTTTTGAGGTTCTTCTGGCTACTACGATCAGAGATGTTGCTAGGGCTGATGAGGTAGAGGCTGAGACAGATGATGAACAACTGGGTGTTAGAGATGAGGCTGTATATGATGATTTTGGCAGATCTTGAGGGAGCCATGGTGGATATGGCTATGTAGGCATCGCTCAGAGATACGTGTATCTATGGTCGGCTCTAGTGGATCCAAGGATGTTGTTGAGTTTGGCATTGACTCCCCGACAGATAGAGTTACAGACATGCAGACTTCACCCAGGCTTAGCCTGGCAGGATGATTTTCTACACTCTATTTCTGTTAGTTTTTAGACTTTTTCTTAATTCTTTGCATTTAAGGACAACTGCTATTTTTGTTTGGCGGGGTGAGGTATTTCTATACCTACCTCTATTGGGCTGTTTTTGTGGATATTGTTGTGTTGGTGGTATTGGTTTTGTGAATGTTGGAACTTATTTTGGTTGTTGATCCATATTGGTCCATTGTTTTTAATGTGTAAATGGTTTTGAACTGATAATGAAAATTTTGCCACCTCTATTGTGTTTGATTGTGGCGTTTCTCTTGCTTTTTCGAGTGTCGGTTGTGGTCAATATTAATGACTTGAATAGTTCTCTCAATTTAACAATATGAATGTGATGCTACGATAAGGCAAATTGAGTTACATAGGTCATATGTGAACTCCTAGCATCTAGTTGTGACTAGACGGTTGTCGAGTCAATCTCTTGTGATGATCATTGCACGCTAGCTAGAAAGTGTGGAGTCTTGTTTGATAATTGTATTGAATACCATGAGTGGTAAGGTTGTCTTGGATATTGTGCTTGATGTCGCCTAGAACCTTCCCCGTTAGTCGAATAGATTGATTGAAGCAAGCAATTGAAATGATTTTAGGCAAAATTTGTGAAGAGTGAATCTAATTTGATAGTATACCTTTTATTGGCTACCTTGTGAGAAGTGTGAATCTTGTTTGGCACCCTTTGAGTCTGTCTTTTTACTTGGAAGAAACCTGAACAACTTTGACCTCTTTGTCCCATCACCTATAACCTTCATCAAGTATTGGTTAGTTGAATAGCCAACTTAGGCCAAAAGCCTAAGTTGGGGGTGTAGTGAAAAGGAAGGAAATTCATAAAGTGTGAAAAAATCCCCCTTTAAAGCAATGGTTTGATAAAGATAGAACCCCTCTATGTAAAAAAAAAAAAGAGAAAGAAAAGAAAAAGGTGAAAATGGAAAAGGACTGAAAAAGAGAAAAGCTTGTGAAATAAAGTGTGAAGGAGTAAAACAATGGGGTATCCAATGAGATTTTCTTAAGTGAATAAGATGGTGGATTGTGAACATGTTAGAATGTGAAATATAAGGAAAACAAGTGATTTTTAGGCCGTACTTCTTTACACTTAGCACCGTTACAAGCCTTGAAAAGACCTTTATGATCTTAAGTGACCTGAAAAGAAGGTTTATTGGAAAATTAGTGCAAGCCTATGGGTAGAATCATGCATGTGTTCATCTTTATGAGCGTGATAGTTGTATTTGATTATGAGATTTTAAATTTTTGATGAATTTTGTGTAAGCATGGAATCATCCTTGTTGTGATCGCATTTGAATGTTTTTGTTGATCTTGAACTTGCATTTGAAGCAAGCATCGCGAGCTTGAGTATATTTTATAATGGTGAGTCACAATTTGAAACTTAGAGTGCACAATTGAACATTGTATTTGTAGTTTGAACCTCTTGGTGTATTTGTGTTGAGTCTTGAGTAGCACTATTTGTAGACATCCTTGTTAAACTGATTGATCTTGAGTTTTACTTGAGGACAGGCAAAATTTAAAGTTGGGGGTGTTGATGAGTCTGAGATTTCGACTCATTTAGGGCTTTGTTTTGTTAGTTTTAGTGACCTCAATGCCTAATTTATGCTTGAAACTATTGTTAAAGTGTTGATTTGTAGAAATGAAGGCTAAGGAGCAGGGCAAGGACATTACCAGGCAAAAAGGAGCAAAAGAGCTAAAGAAGTTGACGGAAGGTAATCCAAGTGATCGCCAAGACCACTCGGCGAGCCGTCGAGTGGCTCTTTAGCTCACCTAAATGTCCAATTTTCCAGCCCTGGGGAAGAACCTACTTGGCGAATGAAATTGACAGTTGGCGGACCGCCGAACGGATCGACGACCTCGATGTTGATCGCCTAAAGTCACAGAAGCCTGAGGATAAAGGGTCAAGGAAAACCGGTGATGGAATGGAGCCAAGGGTGTAGACTTATTTCACTTAATGGCTGATCGCCAAAATTTGTGAAACTATAGAAAAGAGTTTGGAGTATTTTCCTATGTTTTTGAAGTTTCCCTGAATTTTCCATTGTAGAACGTAGAGCTTTTGAAGAACTTTCATTTGGGTTTTTGAAATAAGTTGATTTGAAGCGTGGTAGAGATTTGGGAACCATTACCTAGTTCATGGCTAACATAATTGATAATTGTTTCTTCCTTTTTATGATATGTGGCTAAAACCCCAATTCTTGGGGTGTGATCATGTGTTTATTTACTTAATTAGCTTATGGTTATTGTTATTTACTGATTTGAATGCTTAATTGAAGTAGGTTTAATTGATAGTGTTTTATGTTTAAAAATGAAACAGGGTTTTTAGAGTCGCCACTTAATTTTAAAAGTAAAATTAAGAAAACTATTATTTTCCAAAAGATGAAACAAAAATTAATTGAAAATGTTTAAAGGGTTCAGGGTTTATATTAATGTTCTAGGAAGAGTTCTAAAGAACCTAGAACATCCGCGAACAAGCGGTTATCTGGTAATTAACTATGTAACACTCTGAAAAATAGTAGGTTAAACTAGAGCCTAAACGTGAGGGTTAACGTCAAGAGTTAGGGGCAAGGGCTAAGGGAGAGGACCAAAACAGTCCACTCTCCATAAGACACTATCCTAGTGACCACGACCACCTCCATGACTCGTGGAGGGGACCACGACTCGTGGTGTGGTTCATTGTAGCCTAGGCAGTGTATTCCTCTAAATCTGCCCAAAATAGGTTCTCCTTCACGAGCCACTCTACAGCTTATGGTGAAGATCACAACTCGTGGAGAAGAGTTGGGCGTGTGGAGGTGGAGACCAAGTAGCTTAGCTATTGCCTCAAGGTCCACGAGAGGGACCATGTCCAGTGGTCTTGACCACGGCTCGTGGAGCCCCTCGTGAAGATGCCTTGGGCGTGTGGAGTTTAAGGCACCAAATGCCTAGCCACTGCCTCAAGGACCACGAGAGGGACCACGGCTCGTGGGACCCCTCGTGGCACCTGGGTGTGGTCACTTAATGAAGGATAATTTAGTCTTTTACTTTTTAAGTCCTATAAAAGTGAGGTGATTTTTAGTAAGTTTAGGGTCACTACATAAGTTGTTTTTAAGTCAAATTCACCCAAACTAAGTCATTTTTCACACACACTCAAATTAAATCAAAAAGTTCATCTTCCTCGCAATATTTCTCTCTCTAAAACCCAAAGAAGAAGAAGAGTAGAATTGGAGCTAGGGCTTGAAGATTCAAGGGGATTTCACTCAAGTTCTCTGGTGATTCTTTACAAAGGTATGGTAGTCTTCATCCTTGGATAATTTCCATCCAATGAGTCCCTTCAAATTCAATTCCAAAACTAGTAACTTCCCCAAAGTTAGGGTTTGGTTTCAATCTTAAGGGTTATTTCTCAAAACGTTTTTAATGGTTGATTTAGGATGAATTATGATTGAATTGATGATTTATTGTTGATTTATGATAAATTCCCCCAAGAACCCACTTAAATCCATAATGTCCCCAAATTTGGATCTTATGATATGAATTGTTGATTCTAAAAGGAGTTATATGATATTATACTTATTATACTTGAATAATGCTATCAATTATGTCTATTTTAGTAGTTGTGGATGTGTTGATGGCTTGTGGCCTTGAAAGGAAAGATATGTTGATTATGCATGATTATGAGGGCTATGTAAGGCCCATAAGAACACTTTGAGAGTAAAGTGAATATGATCATGATTTAGTTGTTGTTGTGTTGGGTTGTTATCCTTATGAACACATTTATGTATGAATATGATATGATGTGAAAGGTTTGTAACATATAATGATTTTAAGGTTGACCTTATGAATCTAGGAGCTAAAGTATGATTATGTTTGATAGATTGTCAAGACATTCTACCATGATTATGTACTTACGTCAAGATTTAATATGTAAATAGTGGGAATCAATGCTTAGCACCGAGAGGATATGAATATAAGATGGGAGCTTATACAATAATTGAGTCCGGCTTCCCAAATGGGTTCCTTGTACACTAGTTTAGTCTGGTTTCCCAAACTAGTTATCTCATGATATGGAAACCTTCTACTTTAGTTGAGTACGAGTTTCTAGAAGCAATTTCCTTCTCTCATAAACTAGGTGCCCACATAGGTCTTTAGCTAGTGGATCCACGTAAGCTAAGAGTTTGGTTATACCTTAGGCAACTAGGACAACTTCTTTTCGGTGTGGGGTAGACACCGAATTCCATGTTAGCTCACATGGTTTATGTCGGTTAAGGCTAATTCCCTAATATATTAATATGAACAAGAAGATGATTATAGACCACAGCTACTCAAGAAGCTTTACTTAGTATGATTAGGGTATGGGACTTCATTCATGCATTGCACAAATATACTTTGAGGGTGTTTATGAAAAGTTGCCACAATGAGATGATGATTTTGGCAATTTAATATGGTTTATGACTTACTATTCCAATTTATGCATGATGAGTTCAAACTTGGTAAAATGCATGGTTTTCAACCAAAATGTCCTTTTTAGCTTATTTCAATGATTTCTTGCATGGCTACCATACTTAGTGCATTTTTGTACTAACCTATATTTCTTCTACAGTTTCTATAAGTGTAGGTTACAGTCATGGAGGTGTGCTTCATCAATTGTTCAAAGCTTGGATTGACTATGCTCCTAACTATTGGTGAGAACTCATGGTTCGAGGACGGATGATGATCTTCTAGTTTCTTTTCTTATACTTTAATTTGAGAATATTATTATTAAGGGCTGTGACCCTATTTTGAGACTCTTACTGTATTATATGGCATTATGAGACAAGTCTCGTCTTCCGGTTTACTTTTATGAAAAAATTCTTAAGACTTTGAAAATGTGCTTTTACTCTTCATTGTTCTTTTATCGTATTTTATTAATGCTAATGACTGGTATGAGACCCTTCGGGGTCAAGTACGCCATGTTACATCTAGGGTATATCCTTGGGTTGTGAAAAACTTGGTAATCAGAGCAAAAAGATTAGAATGATTCTAGAATGATGTCTTATAAGCCACGTCTAGTAGAGTCTTGTTCATGAGTGTGAAGTGCGCCACATTTATGAATGAGAGGCTATAAGATGTTAGGAAGTGACACTTCTTTCATTACTTCTTAGTCGTGCCTTAGAGTTTTAACTCTATAAGGTCCTTTCGCTAACCCTTTTCTTGAGTGTTTAGGAAATGAATAAAAGAAGGGCGAACGCTAGAAGAAGAGGAGATGAGAATGAGGAGGAGAGAGTTCCTACCCAAGATCCTCAAGAGCCTCAAGTTCCTCAAGTTCCTATTGATACGGGGGCTATGAAAAATGTGGAGATAAGGTCGGCTCTCAAAATATTGACTCAATCCATGACGACCCAAGCTACAAGGGGAGTTATCGCTCCGGCTAATCCAAGTGGGATTACCATGGCTTCTAGATTGAGGGATTTTACAAGAATGAACCCTCCTATGTTTCTTGGTTCCAAGATAGAAGAGGACCCCCAAAGGTTTATTGATGAGGTTTGTAAGATTCTTGTTGCTATTGGGGTGTCTTTGGAGGAGAAGGCGGAGCTACCCGCCTACCAACTAAAAGATTTAGATCAAGTTTGGTATGAACAATGGAAAGGTAAGAGGCCAATAAGAGCGGGTCCCATAGATTAAGAAGTATTCAAGGAAGCATTTCTTGAGAGATTCTTTCCCCTAAAGTTGAGGGAGCGAAAAATGCATGAGTTTATAAACCTTCGACAAGGGAGTATGATTTTGAAAGAGTATGCTCTTATGTTCACCCAACTATCTAAGTATTCTCCAACCATGGTGGTGGACTCAAGGGCTAGAATGAATAAATTCGTGATGGGAGTGTCCAACTTGGTAGTCAATGAATGTCGTTCGGCAATGCTAGTATGAATATTTCAAGTCTTATAGTTCATGCCAAAATAATTGAGGCGCAAAAGCTCAAGAAGATGAATAGAGAGGTAAAGAGGAATAGAACCGGTGAAGGGAACTTCTCCAATGCTAAGTACGATGGGCAAAGTCGACAAAGGTTCAAGCAAAGGTTCTCCAACCAAGGCTCCTCTAGTGCTTCCCTAAGGACCAACAGTGATAGGGGTTCCAACCCTAGACCTCAAGGAGGCAATAGTGGTGGTTCGTATGTTGCTAGGCCTAATTGTGCAAAATGTGGTAGAAAACATGATAGCAAATGCTTAGCTGGTTCGGATGGGTGCTATGGGTGTGGAATGATCGGCCATAAGATGACAGATTGTCCTACGCTCAAGGTCAAAGGGAGAGAGATAAGCAAGCTCCTCCAAGCGGTTCGAACAACAATGGTCAAAAGCAAAACCGCTTATATACTCTCCAATCCCGAGGTGACAAAGAGAGCTCTCTTGATGTGGTGAACGATATGTTGCAAGTCTTTTCTATTGATGTTTATGATTTGTTAGATCCCGATGCCACTTTGTCCTTTGTTACACCTCTTGTGGCTATGAAGTTTGAAATACTCCCCGAAGTGTTAGTAGAACCTTTTTTCAATTTATAACCCGGTTGGTGACTCAGTAGTGGAAAAAAGAGTCTATAGAAGTTTTCCAATTTCTTTTTCTTACAAATATACCTTGGCAGATTTGGTAGAGTTAGACATGCTAGATTTTGATGTGATTTTGGGTATGGATTGGTTGCATGCATGCTATGCCTCTATAGATTGTAGGGCTCGTGTGGTTAAATTCCAATTTCCAAATGAGTCTATTTTAGAGTGGAAGGGGAGAAATTCTATCCCTAGAGGTCAATTTGTTTCTTCTCTCAAAGCTAGGGAAATGATCTCCAAAGGGTGCATTTACCATATTGTTAGGGTTATGGATGTTGAGTCTAAAACCCCATCTCTAGAGTCGGTCCCCGTGGTGAATGAATTTCCAGAAGTCTTTCCCAATGACTAGCCCGACATTTCTCCCGAGCGCAAAATAGATTTCGGCATTGATCTTTTGCCGGATACACAACCTATCTCAATTCCTCCCTATAGAATGGCTCCGACTGAGCTAAAAGATTTGAAAGAGCAACTAAGGGATTTGTTAGAAAAATGCTTTATCCGACCGAGTATCTCTCCATGGGGTGCTCTGATGTTGTTTGTTAGAAAGAAGGATGGGTCTCTAAGGATCTGCATCGACTACCGCCAATTAAAAAAGGTAACCGTTAAGAATAAATATCCCCTTCTGAGAATCGATAACTTGTTTGATCAACTTTAATGGGCTAGTTACATCTTGAAAATTGACCTTCGTTCGGGCTACCACCAACTTAGGGTGAGAGGGAATGATATACCCAAGACGGCTTTCCAAACTAGGTATGGGCACTATGAATTCCTTGTGATTTCATTTGGTTTAACTAATGCTCCAGTGGTATTTATGGATCTAATGATTAGGGTGTTTAGGAAATACCTTGATATGTTTGTGATCATATTCATCGATGATATTTTGATCTATTCAAGGAGTGACAGTGAACACATGGACCATTAGAGGATTGTATTGTAAGTCCTTAAAGACCACCAATTATATGCGAAGTTTAGTAAATGTGAGTTTTAGTTGAGATCCGTGGCCTTCCTTGGTCATATTGTTTTGAGAAAGAGTATTAAGGTAGATCCAAAGAAGACAGATGCGGTTAAGAGTTGGCCTAGACCTCTAACTCCTTCTGATATTCAAAGCTTCTTAGGTTTGGCCAGTTATTATAGGAGGTTTGTTCAGGGTTTTTCCTCCATTGCTTCTCCGTTGACGGCTTTGACTCAAAAGAAGGCTAAATTTGAGTACTCGGAGACTAGTGAGAAAAGCTTCCAAGAGTTGAAAGATAAACTTACTTCCGCTCCAGTGTTAGCCTTACCAGAGGGTACCTATGTGTTTATGGTTTATTGTGACACCTAGAGAGTGGGATTGGGATGTTTGCTCATGCAACATGGTAAACTGATTGCTTATGCTTCAAGGCAACTTAAGATACGTGAGAAGAATTACCCGACCCATGATCTTGAATTGGCGGCGTTTGGGTTTGCCTTCAAAATATGGAGACATTACTTGTATGGGGTACATGTAGATGTTTTCACTGATCAAAAAATTCTTCAATATCTATTTACCCAAGAATACTTGAATCTCTGACAAAGAAGGTGGTTAGAACTTTTGAAGAATTAATGTTGTAGCGGATGCACTTAGTATTTTTTCCATGGGTAGTGTGGCTCACATAGAGGGTGAAAAGAAAGAGTTGGTCCTTGATGTCCTTAGGTTGGCTCGGCTAGGTGTCCAACTAGTGGATTCCACCAAGGGTTGTTTCACAGTTCATAATGGCTCTGAATCGTCCTTTGTGGTAGATGTGAAGTCTAAAAAAGACCTTGATACTATATTAATGGAGTTGAAAGAGTCGGTACTCGGGAATTCCATTGAGGCTTTCTCCCAAGGGGGAGATGGGTTACTTAAGTACCAAGGTCGATTATGTGTTCCGAATGTGGATGGGTTAAGGGAGAAAATTTTAGAAGAGGCTCATGGTTCTAGGTATTATATTCATCCGGGAGCCACCAGGATGTACTGTGATCTACAACAAGTATATTAGCGGAATGGTATGACAAAGGATATTGCGAGATTTGTAGCCAAATGTCCTAATTGTCAAAAAGTCAAGGTTGAGCACCTAAGGCCGGGAAGCTCATTACAACACATACCAATTCCCACCTAGAAGTGGGAGGATATCAATATGGATTTTATTGTGGGTTTGCCCCGTACTCGAAGGCAACATGATTCTATTTAGGTCATCATGCATAGAATGACAAAATCAACCCTTTGTATTCCCGTCAAGGTATCGCACTCGGCGGAAGACTATGCCAAGTTGTATATAAAGGAGATAGTGAAGTTGAATGGGGTTCCTCTATCTATCATTTCGGATTGGGGTAGTCAATTTACATCTCACTGTTGGAAGTCATTCCAAAAAGGGCTTGTTACTAAGGTAAAGCTTAGCACCGCTTTCCACCCTCAAACCGATGGTCAAGCGGAGCGTACCATTCAAACCTTAGAGTACATGTTGAGGGCGTGTGTTATA
Organism: Solanum raphanifolium; assembly: GCA_036250405.1. Classification (NCBI taxonomy): domain Eukaryota; kingdom Viridiplantae; phylum Streptophyta; class Magnoliopsida; order Solanales; family Solanaceae; genus Solanum; species Solanum raphanifolium. Next base: position 15,627 of record JAJOOE010003474.1, read on the forward strand.
GATTTTAAGGGTAATTGGGATGATCGTTTGCCATTGGTAGAAATTTCCTACAACAATAGTCACCATTCAAGTATCGGTATGGCTCCTTTTGAAGCTTTGTATGGTAGGAGATGTAGGTCTCCGGTGGGTTGGTTTGAGGTAGGTGAGATTGCTCTTGTTGGTCCCGAATCAGTTTATGTAGCTATTAAGAAGGTTCGGCTCATTAGAGAGAGGTTGAGAACGACTCAAAGTAGGCAAAAGTCTTATGCCGATGTGAGGAGAAAGGACCTAGAATTTGAAGTTAGTGATTGGGTCTATTTGAAAATCTCACTCATGAAGGGTGTGATGAGGTTTGGCAAGAAACAGAAACTTAGTCCCCGGTATGTAAGCTCATATCAAATTTTGAAGTGTATTGGGAAAGTTGCCTATGAGTTGGAGTTACCAAATGAGTTGGCCCCGGTTCATCTAGTATTTCATGTTTCAATGCTTAAAAAGTGTATTGGGGACCCGGTGTCCATTAATCCTTTAGAAGGGTTGGGAATTGATGAAAGTCTTTCCTATGAAGAGGTTCTGGTAAAGATCCTTGACCGGTAAGTCAAGTGATTAAGGTACAAATAAGTCGCTTCCGTGAAAGTTTTATGGAGAAATCATCTAGTTGAGGGTGCTACTTGGGAGTCCGAGGCCGATATGAAGTCCCGATACCCTCACCTTTTTCCTCTACTCCTACTCAAGCTTGAGGTAAAAAGTTCTCTTGAGTTTTAGTGATTTGGGAGTCATGTGTGTTATATGAGCCTTTCCATTATTTCCTTATGTTATGCATGTTCTTGATGAAATTCATGTTTAGTAAGAAAATGAGTTTTCATGATTTATGTTCCTCATGTTGTTGTGCATTTGGTATGAGTGGCCTATTTGACTTCATGAGATGTGTTGATGAAGATGCTTTAGTATGCTTTTGAGAGTATTGACCTATTGGCTCCATGATGTTGTGTTGTGCATTATTTTGAATGGAGAAGGTAGTTCCTCCTATGAACATAAGAAATGTTGAGTTTCATGCATATTGGGTTGATAGATGTAGTTCCTACTCCCTTGAAATTTGCATTGTATATGTTTTGAGATTGAGTTGATGTTTCCTCCCTTGAATTGTGTATTATTTTGATGTTTCATGCATGATGGACGGCTAGTTGTGAGTCTTTAATTCCGTAAGGTGTCTATATCGTCATTTGAGGACGAATGTTCCCAAGGGGGAGATAATGTAACACTCTGGAAAATAGTAGGTTAAACTAGAGCCTAAACATGAGGGTTAATGTCAAGAGTTCGGGCAATGGCAAAGGGAGAGGACCAAAAATAGTCCACTCTCCCCAGGACACTGTCCTAGTGACCACGACAACCCCCACGACTCATGGAGGGGACCACGGATCGTGGTGTGGCTCGTGGTAGCCTAGGCAGTGTACTTCTCAAAATCTGCCCAAAATAGGGTCTCCTTCACGAGCCAGTTCACGGCTCGTGGTGAAGACCACGACTCGTGGAAAGGCTCTTGGAGAAGACTTGGGCATGTTGAGGTGGAGACAAAGAAGCTTTGCTACTACCTCAAGGTCCACGAGAGGGACCACGGCTGGTGGAGCCCCTCGTGAAGATGCCTTGGGCGTGTGGAGCTTATGGCACCAAATGCCTACCCACTTCCTCAAGGACCACTAGAGGGACCACGGCTCGTGGGGCCCCTCATGGCACCTGGGTGTGGTCACTTAATGAAGGATAATTTAGTCGTTTACTTTTTAAGTCCTATCAAAGTGAGGTCGTTTTGGGTATGTTTAGGGTCACTATATAAGTTGTTTTTAAGTCAAATTCACCCAAACTAAGTCATTTTTCACAAACACCCAAATCAAATAAAAAAGTTCATCTTTCTGCATTTGTTCCCTTGGATTGCTTCCAAGCTTCATACCACAATATAGCCACACTCTTTAATCTATATGCTGCTAGCTCGAGCGCTTCTTTACCACTTACATGCATAACATCGAAAGTGTGTTGGATCTGATCTATAAAGTCTTGTGGATCTTCATTAAGATCTGACTCGTTGAATGATGGAGGGTCCAAATAAAGGAAATCACGTATCCGCGTGCCAGCTGCTCTATCTACACCACTAGTACCTGTAACTAGACCTTCTTGCCTTTGGTCGTGGCTAGCAACTATACGAGTCAATAATTGGACCACATTCCTCAAATCTTGGTCGGTAGCATTAATAGGGGGTTCTTGAGGTGCAGCTTCCCTCCTTAGATCTTCTGGATATGGAGGGGTCGGGGAAGTCTGTGAGAAAGACTCATCTTGAGTCTCACCTTGAACAGCTTGATTAGGAGGTGGTTGGCTGGTCCCTTCTTGGGCAGCCACATCTACTCGCTTACCAGTATTTTTGCTCCTTCTCGTAATCGGCATCCTTGCTATAATAAAACAATTTAGAAATTAGATATGATTTGCCTACAACACTTGTTCTATCGCACGATCTAAGAAATGAAAGAAATGAGACAACTTCTACATGTCCCGTAGCCTCCTGTTTATAAATGTGGTACACAACACATCCATAAGCAAGACTCTACACAGATACGGCTTTGTAGACTCCCTAGGATGACCTGCTCTGATACCACTTTTGTGACGTCTCAAATCCAATTAAGATGAACAAGCACCCAATGCCCTAAAGGCCCAAGAGAACCAACATATAACTTGTGCTTACTATGTATATAACTATGACAATCTTGTGACAAGTTCACATAGGATGTAGCGATATGAACCAACATAAGTAGACCCAAAACTTTTATACAAGACTTGGTCGTTGAGGCCACAACTTGTTAAGACACAATTGAACCATAAACATAAGTCTACAAAGCCTCTAAAAGATAGAAAACCTTAGAGTAGGTCGGGACAGAGCCCGCCTTAATCTTAACTACGATACAATACCAAAATGAATCTACCAAGGACCTAGTAAAGCTCCGAATCAATCTGGAGCGCACCAAAAGTAGCTGAGTGTCGTGTGCTCGTACCGAGGAGGTCTACTAGCTGAAGTACCTATGCCTGTAACATGAAATGCAGCGTCCCCCGCGAGGGACGTTAGTACGATAAAATGTACTAAATATGTAAGGCTATTATATATAAAATAAGGGTTCGAATGAAGCCAAGTATCAATATATGTGTGCATAAATCAGAACATAAGACCACCTTTGTTAACTCTTGTGGGATCATGTATTTTACATTCTTGTCTTTACCTTTCTGTGTTATGATCTTTATAAGGCATGTGATACGAATGACCAGCCGATCAGTGGTAGAAGAGGATGATGCATGCTAGGCATTTTAACCCCTGCGATGCGGTCCTCATAATTACACAAATTGGGATCAGCCCATGCTAGGCTTTTGCCCCTGAGCTGCCACCCTTCTATACCAATTGGGATCAGCCTATGCTAGACTTTCGCCCCTGAGCTGCCACCCTTAATTATACAGATTGGTTTACTTAAATTCTTTAATCTTTGAGATTGTTGTTTTGGTGGTCATAATAATTTTTGATATTTGGAACTATGGACCAGTAGTAGAAGACATGAAAACAATACTTCAAGGCAGTAACAATGACATAAGGAGCTATGTAACATCAATGCATTACTTGTGAGCTTAAATGACACAATTGACTTCAACTGACTAAGAGGAGGATTCACCAAACTTGCTTTTGCAAATACCATTTCTATACCAGCACATAGGAGGATAAATACACAAGTATATAGTACTGAACGTATAATGAAGTAATTCTATCCACTAAGGAGAGAGGGAAATATTGTTGGCTATTTGGAGATCATACGCTGCCACCATGTTTTCTTTACTAGGAATAGAACTTAGGAAATTCACTTATTGATATTAATCTCAAGTATCAGATTTCATGCCGAAGAATATTGAATCGAATAGCCTTACATACCTTATCTTCTGATCAATACAACTATCATGATTCAGCCTCCCTTTTCAGGTTTTAATCTACAATATAAGTCATGATAAATTTAAATTAGCAGCTATCACACTATGAGCATTGTAAAACAGTAGCTAACTTTGACGGATAATGAGCCCATACAGCCCTCCAAATAATGTGTATCACCACACCCTCCTTCTCTGCCCAATACATACATTATATATCCTTTTCCAAGATTACCCAAACTGCACCAACAACAATACACATAAAACAGCCTCAAATATTCTTTATCACAACCAATTATTGAACTCACCACTCCCTTAAGTTCTTTATGATAGCACACGCATAATTCCTCACTCAAACTCATACATAAGGAGGAAGAAAATGGAGCAGTCACCTTACCTCAATTTCTGCAACTTCTCATTATAACTTGGAATCTTCAAGAACTTCAACTTCCCTGCACACTTAAACCAAAGAAGAAGAGAAAAGTATCTTAATAACCAAGGGAGTGAGCAGTAGCTTCTGGAAATATCATGCCTTTATACATATACTTGAGCATGAATAACATGTTTTCCTAATCATCAATGGGAGAATTAAGCTAAATCCATAAGTGTTTTCACTTACCTTGTCTTGCAGAGATGAGGGTTTCTTCAAGAACCCTAGAAGAACTTTAAGGCTGCTGTTTAATCCTTAAGAGAAAATAGAGAGAAAGAGCTAGAGTTAATCCTCAATATTGTGTGTTAAAATGAGTGAGAATAGCAGCCCATATATCTTTATATTGAGCTTTCTTCACCTTTAAGAATATCCTCTAGAAATCTTCATTTTCAGCCACTAATTGGTCAAGTAGGTGATGCACCTGCTTATGTACATCAAGCAGCTCAAAAGATCAAACGAGGTGATGCACTTACTTGCTTTCACTTGGGCTTAAATATTGGGCCTTGACAGATTTGGCTATTGGGCTTAAATTTCACTTTCCTTTTATTTAACTTAGTTTGGTGCTCAAGTGAGTCCATTAGCATAGTCCCAAATTTGATCCATAAACCTTGGACTTTTAAACCAGATCCATATAGATTAAGTAGGTGATGCACCTACTTGGTCCTTTGGACTGGTCAGTAAGTCAAAGTAGGTGATGCACCTACTTGTCACCTGCTAGCTTAGTTAAGTCAAGCAAGCAACTCACTTATTTTATTCTATTTTCTAAATATTAATCCCTTTTGCTTTCACTTAGCACTTAACTTTTAGCTTTAAGCTCAATTACCACCTTACTGTCTCTTTAAATACTCCCGTTGGAGTTAACTTGCAGTACACATGCTGAAATGTGCAAGGCATCACATCACCTTCCGAGCTAGTTTAAACCAACACTAATCATATAAGAATCACGGTTCCTCACATATACTATAAGGCTATGTCAAGTATCACAAGAATATAACAAGCATATGCGTATTATGGGATGTTACACTATGGAAGCTTACATACCTGTAAGAACCATTTTCCTAAACAACTTTAAAGAAAATCTTGGAAGAAGAACCCTAGACTTAGCGTTTCTTGAATTCCTTGAGTGTAGAATTTTTTTTGAATGGATGAGACTGTTTGATTTATGAAAACTGACTTTTTTACACGTTCAAGGCAATTTAGATGACCTCCTAAGGGTTTTTAGGACCAAAATACCCTTTAAGAAATAAATGAAACAAGTTGGGAGTTGGAATAATTTTTCACCAGGCAGTGAGGTCTGTATTGGCTCTCTAACGCGGAGCCATCGCGGAGCTGCTACCAGGTTTGGGCGTTGTTAGTAAATTAGTCATGACATTTTACTTGAAGCTCGAAATTTAGCAAAATCGGTGGCGTTGGAATGATAATTCAAATACCTTCTATTATTTATCATGTGGCCCAAATAACTCATCTTGTACTAAGATTTATGGTCGTTTGAAGTTGACCCAAAACTTTAAGAAACTTAGGAATGACTTGAATGAATTCTCTCTAGTTCTTTTTGAAACTCAAGGTGCTACATCTAGTGACCTTAACACTTAGAAAATTTTCAAATTCCTCGTAAAATCCTACTCACAACGAAGGATGATTGGAGTCTAAGCCCAAAAATGTTCCGGGGTGTTACAGTAGTTCACCTCCTTGTTCATAAATTTACCCTAGAAAGAGAAGCTTTCATGAAACTAACTTCCTCCAACGTTCATCCATCAAGGTAAGATTTTACCATAGAACTTCATAATTCCTTCATCTTAACATTAATTAATATCTCCTACTCATGATATTCATTAATTTTTCAAGAAAGCTCATCAAGAACTCATCTCTAAGGTTCAAGAAACAAATTCTTGTAATCTTTTCATCCAAAGTGAGTTCAAGAGTAATTTTAAGGTATCTTTTGAGAAGAGTTTAAGGGAACACAATTGGTTCCAAATGTATTATTTTCACATTGAGAAAAGAACTACTGTTTTTTTAGAAGAGAATAAACAATTTTAGAAAGCAATTCAGTCAGATAAAGAGAAGTTCAGTTAACCCTTAAAGAAGATATTATTTTTTTCACATTGAAAACAGAGTACTACTTTCAGAAAAGTATAAAGAGTTTTCAGAAAGATTGGGCACAGTTAAGCTACCTCTTAAAGAGGCCATTTTAACTAATTATCTCAACCCAGTGAGTATTTTACATGAGCATAAAAATATATATTTTGGAAGTAGTATTGAGTACCGATATGAGGGAGAGTTCAGACAACTCACAACCCCCATAAACTATGAAGCCAGCATAAATAAGATCGTACCACAAGACAAGCGACTCCTCACCTGCCTCAAGAAGGATTTTTAGTGGATCCATCAGTTCAGTTGCTTTCTATTCTTCGGCAAGGTATGGGGGGCTCTAGCGATGTGGGTAAGACATTGTATCATCACAAGGCTCATAGTGACGGTTGTCGGTTAGAGAAACTCCCCAATAAAGTAAAGTAAAGTATATTTTTATATATACATTTAAGTTCAGTATTTACTATTATATTATTCCTGTAGTAAGAGCTTAAATGATTTTCATCATTATCCATACTATATTTCACTTGAGTTACTTTCAGTTAAGTTATTTGTGTTATTCATCCCTATTACATACTCGTACATTCAATGTGCTGATGTCATTCGCCCCGCATCGTTTCATGATGCAGATTTAGGTACATAGGATCATCAACAGGAAATCCATTAAGATCACATCATCCGCTTATCAGCTTTTGTGAGGCCTCATTAAATTTGGAAGTCTTTTCCCGACACCTATCTTTATACAATAAAGGTTTCATAAATAGACAATCTTGGTTAGTCTTGCAATATTCAGTTTTAGTTATTTTATTTAAATTTTATGCTTAATACTCAGTATTTTCAGATAACTTTTAAGATTTAATAAGTTGTTTTTAAATAATATTTTAGTTTTAATGGTTGTGTATGCTTGAGTTAGTCTTCCACCTATAGTCAGCCAGGATGAGCGTTCGCTTGGGGACCAGCAATGGTTCTCAAGTGACTGCCAAGTCCAGAGTGTAGGCTCAAGTTGAAACAATTATGAGTTATCTATTCTGAGACATTAAGTTAAGTCTTTACTTTTGAGGTTCATTTATTGTCGAGTAAGTCTTCCACTGAGAGTCGATCAAGGCCAAGGGTTCATGTAGGGACAACAATGGTTCTCAAGTTCTAGTTACGTCCAGGGTGTAGGATCCGGGCATGCGAAACTTATTATTAGAGCCCAGACTTCAAGAGTACTAGGGTGTTTATGAAGCCGTGTCTATAGAGTCCTAGTTATTGGTGTGAAGTGTGCCATATCTATAATTAGTAGGCTTTGGCATTTAGGAACTATTTGTCTTCTTTCATACTCTTTTCGTGCGATAGATTTCAACTCTATAAAAGTTTCTTTCTAATTTGTGCTCATGCGTATCATTTAGATCATGCCTCTATGAAGAGTTGTTCAAGGTCATCCTGCTAAGAGGAATGTTGATCCCCAGGATCAAGGGGCCCCCAATGCACAAGAAGTGCAACCCCAAGGAGATGTCAATAACGATGAATTTCGAGATGCTATCCGGATGTTGAGTCAAGTTGTGACCAACAAAGCTAGCCAACAGAGAGGGGTTTGAAAGGATGTGGCTTATACATCAAGAAGCTGTTAGTTCTTGAGGATGAATCCTCAAGACTTCACCTATTCAAGTGTCACTGAGGATCCGAAAAACTTTGTTGAGGAGTTGCAGAAAGTGTTTGAGGTGATGGATGTTGCAGATGTTGAGCGTCTGGAACTAGCTGCATACCAACTCAAGGGTGTTGCTAGATTCTGGTATGGCCATTGGAAGAAGAGTAGAGATGCAGGGGCACCAATTGTTAGTTGGGATCTGTTCGAAGAGGCCTTTATGAGGCACTTCTTTCCCTGTGAATTGATAGAGGCAAAGGTAAGTGAATTTCTTACTCTTAAGCAGGAAGCCATGAGTGTCAATGAATACAACCTCAAGTTCACTCAACTATATCATTATGCTCCGGAGATGGGTTGCCAATACGAGGAGCAGGATGAGCTTACTTATGTCTGAGTTATCTCGTCTGTCAAGCAAAGAGGGTATGGCTGCTATGTTAATAGGGGACATGGACATAGCAAGGATTATTATCTATGTGTAGCAGGTTGAAGAAGACAAGTTGCGAGATAGGGAATAGTTCCATAGCAAGAAGTCTAAGACAACAGATAATGAGTCCGGGCAGCAGAAGGGTAATGCGAACCGGTCATCTTTTTAACAAAATCCAAATGGACCTGCTCCATCATCTACTAGTGCACCTGCACCAAAGAACATATGTGAGTACAAGAATCAAAATTTGCAGAACATCAGAGCTAGACCTGCTCAGTCTCAAGGTAGTGTGACACAAGGGGCCAACTGGACTCCTTCATGTGCTAAGTGTGGTAGGAACCACCCAAAAGTGTGTCGTGATGGCTCCACTTGTTGTTTCAAGTGTGGTCAAACATGTAACTTCATGAGAGAGTTCCCTAAGAATAGGCAGGTTAATGAGAATGGGGGTAATAAAGCCTAATCTTCTTCAGCGTCTCCGCCAGAAAGAGTTGCACCTAGAGGAGCAAAGTGTGTGTATGCTATAACCAGTCGCCAAGAGCAAGAGAATTCACTTGATGTTGTCAATGGTATGATCAAAGTCTTTACTTTTGATATATATGCACTATTTGATCCATGTGCAAGTCTATCTTTTGTGAATCTGTATATTGCTATGAATTTTTATATTCTTCCTGAGCAACTTCTTAAGCGCACCTATTACTGAGTCTATTCTAGCTGGGAGAGTTTATCGTGATGGTACCATTTCTTTCAATCACGAGTACACCATGGTTGAATTAGTCGAGTTAGATATGGTGGACTTTGATGTTATTCTAGGTATGGATTAGCTTCATGCTTGTTATGCTTCATTTGATTGTAGAGCTCGAGTAGTTAAGTTCTAGTTTCCTAATGAGCCACTTATTGAGTGGAGGAGTAGTTCAGCAGTGCCTAAGTGTCGTTTCATTTTGTTCCTTAAGGCCAAAAAGTTAGTTTCCAAGGCGTGCATCAATCACTTAGTTCGAGTTAATGACTCTAGTGTTTAGACACAACCTACTGAGTTAGTTCTAGTTGTGAGTGAGTTTCCAGAGGTCTTTCCAAATGATCTTCAAGAGAGAAATACACCATGGTATATATGTTGTTCCTAGTACTCGACCTATTTCTATTCCACCATATAGAATGGTTGCATCTGAGTTGAAAGAGTTAAAAGAGCAGTTGAAATACCTTCTTGATAAAGGTGTCATTTGGCCCAGTGTCTCACCTTGGGGCGCTCCAGTCTTAATTCTAAGGAATAAAGATGGTTCTCTTAGGATTTGTATTGATTACCGCCAATTGAACACGGTTACTATAAAGAACAAGTATCCCCTTCTGAGAATTGATGATCCTTTTGAACAACTTCAGCGTGCCACTTGCTTGTCTAAGATAGAACATAGATTTGGCTATCAACAGTTGAGAGTAAGGGAAAGTGACATCCTGAAGACAGCATTGAAGACCCACTATGGTCACTATGAGTTTCGAGTTCTGTCTTTTGGCTTAACTAATGATCTTGTAGCTTTCACAGGCCTTCTGAAAAGTGTTTTCAAGCCATATCTTGTTATGTTTATTATCATGTTTATTGATGACATTCTAATTTATTCAAGAAATGAGGAGGATCATGTTATTCATATCAGAGTAGTTCTCCAGACTCTCAGAGATAGGGAGTTGTATGCCAAATTTCCCAAGTGTGATTTGTTTCTTGAGTCAAGGGCATTCTTAGGCCACATTGTTTCTGGTGAAGGAATTGGAGTTGACACTCAGAAGATTGAGGTAGTGTAGAACTTGCCCAGACCCTTATCTCCAACTGATATTAGGAATTTCAAGAAAGCTTAAAATTCACTAGAAGAATTATCAAACCTATGATCTAGAGTTGGTTGCTGTAGTGTTTGCTTTGAAAATATGGTGTCACTATCTCTAAGGTGTTCATGTTGATGTGTTCACCTATCATAAGAGTCTTCAATATGTATTCAGTTAGAAAGAGCTTAATCTCATAAAGAGGAGGTGTTTGGAGTTATTCCAGAATTATGACATGAGTATTCTCTATCGCCTAGGTAAGGCTAACATTGTTGCTAATGCTTTGAGCAGATTGCCTATGAGTAGTACTGCCCATGTTGAGTAAGGCAAGAAAGAATTAGCCAAAGCCGTGCACAGACTTGCATGATTAGGAGGTCCGGTTAATAGATTCCAATGAACGAGGAGTAGTGGCGATGAATGGGGTTGAATCATTACTAGAATCTGAAGTGAAAGAGAAAGAAGACCAAGACCCTGTTTTGCTTGAATTGAAGGTAAATGTTCATAAACAGAGAGTAATGGCTCTTGAACAAGGGGGATATAGTGTATTGAGGTATCAAGGTAGATTGTGTGTACCAAAGGTGGACGAACTCCAAGAAAGGATCATGAGGAAGCTCATAGCTCCAGATACTCTATCAATCCGAGTTCAACAAAGATGTATCGTGACTTGAGAGAAGTCTATTGGTGGAGTAGTATGAAGAGGTGTATGGTAGAGTTCGTTTCTATGTGCCCGAATTGGCATTAAGTCAAGGTAGAGCACCAGAGGCCCGATGGTATGACTTAGAACATAGATCTTCTGGAATGGAAGTGGGAGATCATCAATATGGATTTCATTACTAGTTTGTCGAGGTCCCGCAAGCAACATGATTTGATTTGGGTGATTGTAGATCGAATGACTAAATCAGCCCATTTATTGCCGACAAAGACTACCTACTCAACAAAAGATTATGCCAGATTATATATTCAAGAGTTAGTCAGACTTTATGGAGTTCTGGTGTCCATCATTTCAGATAGAGGTGCGCAATTCACAACACAATTCTGAAAATCTTTCCAGAAAGGTTTGGGTTCAAAGGTAAATTTAAGTATTACTTTCTATCCTCAGACTGATGGTCAAGCAGACCACACAATTCATACTTTAGAGGATATGTTGAGGGCTTCTGTGATTGATTTCAAAGGTAATTGAGATGATCACTTACCTCTCAGTCAATTTTCTTACAACAACATTATCACTCTAGCATGCACATGGCTCCCTATGAAGACATTTAGGGGAGAAGATGTAGATCTCCTATTGGTTGGTTTGAGGTTGGTGAAGCTGAATTCATCGGACCAGACTTAGTTCATCAAGCTTTGGAGAAAGTGAAGATCATTCAAGAAAGGTAGAAAATAGTGTAAAGTCGTCAGAAATCCTATACCGATGTTAGGAGAAGAGACTTGAAGTTTGAGGTGGACAATTGGGTTTACTTGAAGGTTTCACACATCAAGGATGTTATGAGGTTTTGCAAGAAGGGGAAACTTAGTCCCCGGTATATTGGTCCTTACAGGATATCTAAGAAGATTGACAATGTAGCTTATATATTGGAGCTACCATCAGAGTTAGCAAAAGTCCATCAGGTAATCCACATTTCAATGTTGAAGAAGTGTATAGGCGATCCCTTACTTATTATACCTACTGAGGATATTGAAATTAAGGGCAGCGTATCTTATGAGGAGATACCCGTTCAGATACTTGATCATCTGGAAATGTTTTAAAACATATGAGCATAAGTTATATTATTGGGAGTAGTATGGAGCACCGATATGGGGACGAGTTCAAGCAACTCAAAGTCCTCATAATCTATGTATGCCAGCATGGGTAAAAAGGGTCATACTGTTTAGATGATTCCTTATTGTTTTAAGCATAGCTTAGTGGATCCACTTATTTGAGGATGTGCTATACTCCGGCAGGGTATAGGAAAGTTTTGGCAGCATGGGTGAGACACTGTATCATCATGTTGCTCTTAGTAATGGTTGTCGGTTAGAGAATCTCCCAAATAAGAGTATTATTATTGTATTTTTAAATAAATTGAGTTATTATCTACTATTTTAAAAGCTTTCTTTATAATACATCTCTATCGTTGCTTTTATATTGAACTGAGTTGGGTACTTCTGAGTTTGAGTATCCTTGAGTTGAGTTGAGATGAGGTCAGTATGTTCCTTTTTATCAATTCAAGCTAATGTATGTGCTTTACAATTCCCCTTGCATGCTGGTACATTCCATGTATTGACGCCATTTGGTCTACATCTTTCATGATGCAGATAGAGATAATCAGGGTCATCAACATGTGCTTCGGTTATACTACTTCCAGTTCCAGAATTGCTTTGGTGAGCCTCCTTGCTTCGGAGGGTTCCGCATTTAATTTCAATCGTATTAGGATGTCGTGAGTCTTGTCCTGACTTCCATCATAGTTGTTAGAGGCTTCATAGATAGACAGTAGTGTTTTGAGGAGTCTTTTCATTTCCACTGTTAAATGTTTAAGACTTTAGTTGTCTCTTTTGGCCAGTTGAATGTTTTCTTTAAAATATTCTGAGTTATCTATTTTGAGATATTGAGTTAAATCTTTAATTTTGAGGTTCATTTATTGTTAAGTAAGTCTTCCGCTGAGAGTTGAGCAAAGCCAAGGGTTCGCTTGGGGCCAGTAATGGTTCTCGAGTGCCAGTTACATCCAGGGTGTAGGCTCTGGGCGTGATAGCATGGTTAGAGAGTCTTTATGTATTCGTTTCCAGATGTGTTGCTAAACTTTACTATATTATACTTTAATTTCAACAATTTTAGATTCAGTATCTTTTTAAATTATTTTCTTCAGTCCTTGATGCTTGTGTATGCATGAGTTAGTCTTCCTATAAATATTCACCTAAAACAAGGAGTCTCTTGGGGACCAACAATAGTTTCTAAGAGCCGGATACATCCAAGGTGTAGGCTCGGGGCATGACATTTGCTTTGCTCATGGGTTAGGATTATTGTTGTAGATTGAGACTGCGACTTTAGCTTCAATAGCCTGCTCCTTTTTGGTGTAGTTGATCATGTTAGCACTATGCAGGAGCTCCAGTTCGAGGACTATAAGGCAGCGACAAGAGGGCTCGACATCAGGTAGCTACAATGGGTTCCATTCAAGAGGAAAGTACTCATATGATAGACCTCGACAAAGGTTTAAGCAAGGTCAGTCTAGCTTGCATGTCTAGGCGCCACACTTTAGGCTTTATTGGGTGATCAGTAAAACAATGGTGATGCTGGTATGGCTCAGAGTACATGGTGTTCAGAGTCGAGTTCTTCAGATGGTGTCCAATACTTTATGGTGCAATCTTGACAAGGTTTCTATGAATGTGGGGAGCATGATCAGTGGTCCAAGGACTTTCTCTAGTGAGGGATAATAGCACCTGCCCCACATCCAGCTAGACCAATTGTAGCGGTAGCACCTCCAGTTAGAGTTGGTGCCCAGGGTCAGGAACGACATGGAAATAATTAAGGAGCACGTGGTGGACCATGGGAGAAAAGTTTTGTGGTAGGGCTGGTGCTCTGTGTAGAGGAGAACATGCCCATCTATATGCTAGTCTGGTGTGGTGGAAGCTAAGGCATTAGAAGTTGTTATCACATGTATGATTCTTTTATACCATTATCCCACCTCAACTTTATTTGATTCAGGCTCTACTTTTTCATATGTATTTGTGTATTATGCTTCATGTTAGAGTATGAATTTGGAGACTTTGGTACGCCATTGTGTGTTTCGACCCCGGTGCATGAGTCTTTAATAGTTGATCAAATGTTTTGATCTTGGTTGGTGACTATCCATGGGCGTGACACCCAGACAGACCTTATATTGCTTGATATATTACATTTTGATATGATTCTAGGCATAGACTATTTATCCCCATATAATGCGGTCTTGGATTTTTCTTCTACGAGGTTTACCCTAGACATGCCCGACATTCCTTTGTTGGTATGGCAGGGGTCTCGTATTTAAACTACAGTTGGGATTATCTCTTTTATTCCGACTCTGATATTAATGGCTAGTGAGTGTCTAGCTTAGTTTGCTTTTGTATAGGATGTGAGTAGAGAGGTTCCTTCTATTGATTTAGTTCATGTTGTTCGTTAGATGTGGGTGTTTTACGTACTAACTTACCAAGCCTCCCTCTGAGTATGATAATGATTTTTCTATTAACTTTGAGGCGGGCACTCATCCAATATCTAATCCGCCTTACGGTATGGCCCTCACAGAGTTCAAAGAGCTTACTGTTCAGCTTTAGGATCTCTTGGGTAAGGGATTCATTAAGCCTAAATGCAAGCTGACCTCTAGAGGTTGATTTCTTTAAGATATTGTATTTATGAAAACACCTCTAGAGGTCTACTTTTTCTTATTTCTTATAATTTATTTTTTCACAATATGACCTCTGTAGTTCTGGTTTTTAAACGAAACATAATTTCTGAAGAATATAATTATTATTTTTAAATCAATAAAAGAATAGCTCGAGTATGTTAGAAAATCAGGTGAGTGAATATATTTAATTTAGGTTGGAGTAAAAAAAATGGACAAGTAATAAAATAGCATGTAGAATTTATATATAATTTTAATGTAGTGTTGACAATTAGTCAAGTGATATACCTGAGCCTAAAATGTAAGCGGGGGGTATTTCTGACTAAATAGAAAGATGTAAAGTATATTTAGACCTTTTCTTATAATGTAGGTCCAATGTCAACCCTTTTCTAGATAAACTAACATATCTAAGAAGTCTATGAGTAAAGGAATTTTCACCAAATTTGAAAATTGGTGTCCAAATTACGAATATTTAAAAAAAATAAGTTTTACTTTCCTTAAAGTAGGAAGGAGAATTGGCGTTTTTTATAGAGACATTAAAAAAATCTTTCCGCAAATAGAAAGATATGAATTCTAAGTGACATAGAGATAAATAGAAACACATACGTTAAACTGATTTTTATATCAATAGGAAAGTAAATGAGAAACATACATTAAACTGGTCTTTTATATCAAGATGAAACTAATCATTTGTTCAATACATAAAATCTAAATTGGACTTAGAAAATAAAGAAAAATATTCTTGTTCTATTGGTTACAAACAAAAGTAAATAACAATAAATGTGCAAGTACTAATGTGAACATCATATAGCCAACTCTTCTTTCTTTTGTTTTGCAAGCTTAGAATCACTTTTTCTTTGTCCTTGTCTTTTTTACCATTTTCTTCATCAATGAGAATATTTATGCGTGCATTGATCAATCTCTTTTTCATCGATATTCTTGTGCACTATTTTGTCTACTTCATTTTGGGGATGAAACCCATAATCTGTAAAGGAAAGTCGTTTTTGTCAAATATATCAAAGTTTCAACAAGCTTAGATACTTATATTTGTAAATGCAATTACCAAGTGATAGAAAAATGAAACTCATGAATATAAACAAGAACCTTCATTAAATAGGATGAGCTGCGACTTTTATGTTTAGCAACAAAAGTTGTGTGTCACAAATAACTATTTTTTTTCATTTGTGTAATTTTTGTATAACTGCAATTAATAATAGTTGTCTTAACATGAGTTACCTGGTTGTTGTTTAGGTCATCCATGTTCATAAGATTGTTCCAGACATCATCAAGAAAGTTTTGAGTCTCACTCTTGTTTTGATTGTCGTGTCCATTTCTTTTGTGCTTCTCTGCTACAAATTCCCTCTCTGAGATTGAAGATTCTCCTTTTCTTTTCTTCGATTTCTTTTCTGTAACTCCAACCTTAAATTTAATAAGATTTTTTTTGTAAAAATAATATAATTGTCATGATACCTTAACATGAGGGTTAACGTTACCATTGTGTAACTATCAGTTACCGTGAAGTTCAAGATATGAAAATAATTTCTTGTACAAATATTTCAAGGCAAGAGTACATACATAAGATCCAATGTGGTATAACCCTTTTCCCTATCCCTTATATTTGGAAAGTGTTTCTTTTTGTTAGAGGTGATTTTTAAAAGGAAATTTAGGAATGTAGTAAATTAATTTGATGTTTTCCTAATCAATTTGAGAAAAATACTTTTATGAATTAAGAGCAGAATTTATTACTTGTCTGAACTTTTAAAAAGTAAAAAGACAATTATTAAGCTTAATTTTGAAAAACCATAACTATTATACTACCCGAAAGTCCTTGTTTTTTCTTAATAGCTTGACCAAACTCTTCAACTCTCTAAATAAGTAAATTTGATTTTCTAGAAAGATGACCAATATGACTATCATTATCAATGAAAATTCATGTAATGTAATAACTTACCATTGACTCGATTACTACATTGGTTTCTGGCTGAACATCTACTTTCAAGTTTTCAAAACCTTCGAAGATATATCTTCTTACAGCCCCAATAGATCGACACATACTACGCTTGCTCTCATGGAAGTAGAACTGCAATCCAAGACGAATTTCCTTAATTTCCATATAGAAATTACATTTCACCGAAATTAAAAAAATAATATTACCAAATAAATAATGATAAAAATCACAAGAAACACGTTTGATAATTTTGGATACATACTAAACAAATGATATTTAAAGGCAGAAGAAAAGGAAAATTAAGTGCAACTAAATTCTAATTCGATTGCGAATGCTATCACTAAATCTCAATTGTCAAGAATGACATAAAAAAAATACATGTCGAAGGTGCATCTAAAAACTTCATTCTAAACAATAAATGTTGTTGGATAAATAGATAAATGTGAGTGTAGTTTAGAAAATTAGTAAGACTCAATATTCAAATAAAAGGAAAAAAATTATAAAAGAACTTATATTACCGTTTCACATTTTCCATTTTGACGTTGTCTCCTTTCAGCTTTCCATCCATGTAGCATGTCATAATATTTGTGATTAAGTCCGTATGAATCACTTGCCTTGTCTTCATTCTATTATTTGAGTACATAATGAAATATTACTATAGTCAGGCCTCTCCATTACTAAATATCCAATTTACAACCTTTTACAATAATGACCATGTTGTTTTAGAACTGATTTTTCATGTTATGTTAATTATACGTCATTTTTTAATATAATATTTTCCTATATTAATAATAAAATAGCCAGACAAATGAAGCTACTATAGAAATCTCTAACAATATTAGTGTCTTTTACAAAGAAATAGTCTTAGTAATCAAATGCACTAACCTTTTTTAGTTTAATAGTGTAAAGGTTTGCTGAACCTTTAGAAGGTACAATTACAAAGTCAACAAAAGTATTTGCTATGGCTTTGGTAGTAATTAGACTTCTCTTCCTCCTAGCCAATTTTTGGGGTACTATGATTGTTTCAACATCATTCTGCAAATAAGAAAATATTTTAAAGTTTTGTTACTATAAGTGAAAAAAATAAGAATCTATAGTTAAATTATTTTAAAATATATAAATGTATCATTTTTCAGAAGTAGAAGTAAAAAATCAAGGTTACATCAATCTAAGTAAGGTAGAAAGATTTTGCATTAACAACAAACTAAGAGAATATAATGACATGGTAGAATTGCTATAAAGTTCAAGTGTGTCAATATTTTCTTCTTTTTACACCTATAATTTTTCTTCTTCATATCTGATAAAAGAAACTAGAAATCTCCTCCTCACTATGACAATCATGTTTTAGAAAACTAAATAATTTTTAAACACAAATTATTCTCAATAATCAACAAAAAGAGATCATATTTATAAGAAAACTATTTTATATGCTCGAATAATGTCTTCTTCTTAATCAATAAGTATAAGAAAACATGAATCTGCCTCAACTAATTTAATATTTAATGCTAGAAAATTACAACCAATTAGTACTTGATAGGGTTCCGCCAAATGTTCTATCATATTAAATAGTTGGCTTAGTAGGTGAAAACATATCCAATATTTTCTATAAATGATTAAAGAGAAAGTCAACAGTTAGAAATATCAAATATTTAATTTTTTTATTTAAATAGTTTATAAATAGGCTGTTTAGAAAAATATTACAAATATTTAAATTGTAATTTATCACATTATCTATTAATTTTATTCTTTTAATTTTGCATTAGTATTAAATTGATTCCATGATATACATTTAGATGTGAATGAATCTTTCATATATGATTACAAATTAATAATCCCTACTTTATTAATATAAAATTTAGGTTAAAAAGATTGATATACCCCTCAACATTGTGAATTAATATTGATATGTCCCCTCGTTTATAAAACAAGCACACATATACTCCTACCTTTACACAAATGAGCAGATATACCCTTTTCGACTGAAGTAACTAAAAAATAAAAAAAATCTTTCTTTCCTAGTAAAATAAAATCTATAGAGGGGTGTATTTGACCCTTTCTCACAAAGCTCAAGGGTATGTCTGATCTAGTATACATCGTAAGTTCTTCCTATATATATATATATATTTTTAAAAAAATATATGCTGGCAAAGTCCAAATGCCACAAACATCCAGTGTTATTAAATGCCCCCAAATTCTATAACGAGGGAGGAAAAATATCTAGAAGTTAAAGACATCATAGGAAAATTAAAGCATCAGACATGATAATAAATAACGAATAAAGTTGTAGAATTCTTACTTGTATTGGCTGACTTGATATAGGAGTGGGCGCTAGTATGAATTTTGTGTTATCGATTTGGCTTTGTAGAACCTGTAAAAAATGCACATAATATTTTAATAATTTTTAAAGAAAAAAAAATATTCACTTTTGAATCATTTCTCTAATTTTGACTCATTTAAATAAATTAATGAAATAAAAAGTATTTTATCAAATTTCATAAACTCTTTTGCTTTCTCAATTGTCAATACTAAAATGTTTTAGCAATTTTCAATGATAAAAAATAATCGAGTAAGAAAATATTAAGGAAAACACAATAATTAATTAATAATTTTCTTAAAATAATAACAAGAACTTCCGTATCTTCGATAAAAACAAATACAAAAAACCTATCACAAAAATTACTCAAACGATTCATGCATCTTAAAGAAAAATATAAGAAAATATCGAGCGAGTATCTTAGTTAGACGGAAACGTACCACAACTTGAGCACCACTAATTATTGGCACATACGGAACTATTTCGCGACAAGTATTCATTTCAAGATCTGAGAAAGTCATGTATATACGAAGATGTAAAGAAATAAAATTTATTCAACATAAATCTCAAGAATGAGAGGTGAGAAGAATATGAGTTGAGGGATTAATATATATAGAAAATCAAAATTGGAAGAGAGAATATTTTGTTGAATACAAATGAGGTTGCCATTAATATAATCATTTATGTTGAATATGCTCTTTCGAAATTATGATAATTGTATTTCTCATATTTAGACTTTTTTTAAAACTGAAATCTGGTCAATTTCTTATTTATTGCTTTAGCATGTAGACAATATGACAATTTATCATAATTTCTCTTTCTATGTGAACATAACTAATAGGTCAAACTACAATTTACATCTTGTCCATTTTTGAGATTATTAATAATCAAAATTTTGAAGTTGAACTTTCAGTATCTCATATTTGCTTACTTCAAAAAATTCACTTTAGATACACTATACTTTTAGACACTTAAGCTTATATGATTTATTGGTTAATACATACTATTTGAGTTGAATTTCACTTAAAGTCAAGTTATTATTTGTCATATATATTTATGAAATTTGTAATGACATAGAACATATAATTTCCAATAATTTTTTTTTTATGCATGACGAATACAAAACAGTTTATAAAATAAGCTCATGTTGCGTCAAAGATAATATAGAAATATATCTTCTCAAAAGAGATTACTACAAATAATGTTCAAATAATTATTGGCTTAACACTATAAAGGAGAATTAATTCATTAGATTGAGATGGTTATAAACCACAATTTATTGACTCAAATCGTAAACAACTAGAGTTATTTATGAAAAAATTGAGAGTCGAGCAGCAACAATTTATTGTCAATGAGAGGAGTTAAGTCAATATTAAAAATAGTACCATAATCGAGCTTCTAAACTTGAAGGGTCTATTTAGAGGAGGGTGATGATCTCAATCAGAACTTAATGAACTTATGGGCACTTTCTAGTCTCCTGAGATATGCAGAGTTAGTCAAACTACCACCCTTCTGAGGTTGTTCCTTGTGTCACATTCTAGAGAAACAAAATATGGTTGTAACACTTCACAACGCTACTCTTAGAGTATGAATCAGTCACCGTAAGTATATCATCTTCAACTGGGTAATGTTCTACTTGCTTATATATATTAAGGTCCTTTAACAAGTGTAGAAAGGGTATGAGAAGCGATTTAGGGTCATAAGGGACCTCTAACACAAAGCCAGGTTCAAAACATTTCTATCGGCTAAATTTTTGCAAGAGTCCTTATAAGGGTCAACTTCAATCGACCATATCTCTTAGAGAATGAAGATTAAGTGACCTAGAACCTATCAAATTAAAAGTCTAAGAGCATTCTTTCCATCTTCATCAAGTTTATATCAAACCGAGTTCGGAATAAAACTTTATGGTTGATTTACTAGAGATGCTTTAACTTGGTAGAAGCTTCGCGATCAATTCATGACACAGACTGAATGTAGACCTCACTGTCCGATAGAATAAAATCTTGACTTCCAACTCTTATTATTTATTTTCTTAAGAGTATTTTTGTCCGAAAATCTTTTAGGAGTTTTCTAAATGGACCTAAACAAGTAGAAAATGAGTTTTTCATAAATAAAACTCTCTCGTTCATCCTAAACTCCTACACTCAAAAAACACCATGGCTAGGGTTCATTTTCAGAGATTTTACTTCAAGATTCGTCACCAAGGTATGTAAGGCTTCAATGAGAGTATTCCTTATTCCTTTCTATGTCTTGCCTAAAGTATTTTGGTTCTCGAGAAACTCTTCAAGATTTTTAGACGTAAAACTAGGGTTCCTATGAGATTATGACTTTTCCTCATGAACAAATGTTTTCATTATTTCACATTGATTTTTTTAAAAAAAATTGCACTAATTTATCATTATTCGTATGGTCTCTTATTCATTTTTGACTTCTAAGGATGAAATCAGGCATGGTATGATTTACAACCTAAATAGAGGTTATTTTTAAGGTATGAATATTGAGCTTAGTTGCACATGTGATATCAATCATAAGAGATTCATATACCTATGAGAAATAAATAGACACATGTTGTTTTAGGAGGACTATTTAAAGGTAGAAAATGACATGTAACAAATGGTTTCAAGATTAAAAATAAGTAATTGAAAAGAGATTCACTCTTCAGATCTGCTGAACAGTGAAACAGACCAGAAGAGAAAGAACTAATTCTCCTTCACAAACTTATCTTTCTCTGGTTTGGCTTTAGTAAAGTTATATAGGGTCTGAACATCATCCAAATTGGTAGGAGTTGTATGCTTCTAAAATTCTCTGAAATTAGAAAAACTAGAGGAAGAAAAGAAATTGAAGACAAATACTACACTAGATATGAGACCTATCATATCAGTGACTCTACCCTTATAAGGTATGAATAATTAAGATATTTAAAATACAGAAAAGAACATGTTTAAAGTCAACTAACATATAACACGTGAAAGCACAATATATGAAATATGAACA
Source organism: Solanum raphanifolium (assembly GCA_036250405.1). NCBI lineage: Eukaryota > Viridiplantae > Streptophyta > Magnoliopsida > Solanales > Solanaceae > Solanum > Solanum raphanifolium. The sequence continues at coordinate 37,516 of JAJOOE010003474.1, forward strand.
TTAAAAGCTTGTAGCACCCGCTATGCCAAAAAAATTAGCAAACACAAGAATCTTTATTCCAAAAAGACAATTTATAAGATCAGCACATGACTTTCCTCTATAAGTACAACAATTCCTCCAATGAATAAAATCAATGAAAAAAGTTAAAGTCTAGAATGCATTCTTCAAGCAAATAAAACCAATGAACAAATTAAAATTTAGAAATACATTCCTCCAACAAGAACTAATCGCTAAAAACACCCACAACAACATAATAAGAATTTTTCAAACTTTCCATTAATCTCTTAAAAAAAGCTCTAACTCGAACAATCTCAATATAATGGAAACAATCTTCATCCTTATTAGATTCAGTAAAGTAAATACCTCTGGACTTAAATCTTGAGCTAAAGCAAATATAGCAATGAAGAGCAAGACATACTTCGAGCGAATATCAACCAGATCTTAATGATGAGGTTATAACAGAAAATACCTGCAACATTTTAACATTAGATTGTCTTGGTAATTAACAAGAACATTGAACAATAACAATATATAATGTTCTTTCTCAAGTTTAATTGGCGAATTCAAAACATTTTAAGGCCTCAATTACAAACTTCACTTACATCATTTAGCCTCTTCCATCATGAGGACTAGAGGTTCATTTAGTTGAGTTAGCTTGCACGTGTTAGAATATATTATTAACTGCGCGTTTAGTAAATCAGACAACTCCCAAGTTTGTGGCACCATGAGAAAACAAAAGAGCATCAACTTCTAAACACATGGTAGAGAAGCAAGACACTGATGAACTTAAACTGAAAAGGCGATGATGTATTGATTTTCTAACAGGTAACCAAATTTGATTTCAGACAATTCTACAGCTGATAATATCGGCTTCTAGGAGTTGTCAGCTTGAATTGAGGCTTCTTTCAGCATGGACCATTAGATTATCGGAGAAGTTCATTTTTTCAACAGATTAATGAGGCTTATTTTAACACTTTGAGAAATCCTTTATTTCTTTATATTACTATGTTATTGAAGCTTATCACCACTTATTTTAGCAACAAATCATTGTACCACATCTAGCCTAGACTTTATAGTGCATAAGTTGATCATTCTCTCCTTGAACATAAATTTTTGAAGATTGTTAAATGTCTAATCTAATATTTTTTGTTTAGATAGAGAGGTTGTTTTAATAAACTCTCGGCTCGAGTACATTTCAAGTGAGAAAACATAAAGAACAACTTTAGAATATCAATCGTAAAACCAAAAAGAAGTTATATATCACACAAGTTCAAACGATCCTAAATCGGCATACCAAAATCAACCAGAAGCAACTTTTTAGCACTAGATTAAATACTACAGTACCATTAGTTATTACCAAAAAATGAACCCAAACAAAAGTATAAACATAAATTTTTTATCAACAGTGCATTTTTCTGGAAAAGAAAGCTATTGTGCAGGTGAGAAAAAGAGAGATACCTTTTACAGAGAGAATGAGCCGGTAGTGAGTAGTCACAACAATAAAAACTACATGCAGTATAAAACTAAAACAAATCAGTGGGCAATCAATGTAAAATTCTTGAACCTAACTACAAATGCTTGATTGAACCCTAATACCTATTTTTCAGAAAACTTTACTTCTAAAAAAACCTTTATTTTCAGAACATTCAAATTTCTAAAACCCCTATTTCTGAGAAAATACCAATCTTACTTCAAGCTAATTGAAATGGAAAGAGTTCAGAGTTAAAATATGGATAATTTCATGACACCCAAACCATTAAAATCTCTATTTTCAGTGGTGTGTCGAGTGAAACGATTCCTAGTTAGGGTTAATATTTTGCAACTAGAAAACAATGGTATGTTGAGTTAATCTGATATCCTAATGCAGGAATCTGATCGAAATTCCTAGTTTTTCAGAGAGAAGAGTTGAAATCAAAATCGAAATCTGAATGGAGATGAGAGTTTGAGCGCTTACCTTTCGAGATGGAGACTTCAAAATGCTCTCAAGATGGAGACTTCAAAATGCTTTAGAGCTTCGAGATGGAGACTTGGAAAGCTCTTGAGCTTGAGAGCCTTCATTGGAGTTTCAAAGCTTGAGAGTGTGAGTTTCTTCAAATGTTGAAAATTTTGTGCCCTAGAATATATCACTTTAAAAGTTTTGCAACGGAATTAGTGACACATTCTAACATCCGTCTCTTTCAAATAAATATATATATTTAGAAAATACTAGTTCCACGGCACGTGCATTGCACATGTGTATCGTATTTATAGTATACAATGTTGTAAAGTAAAATTAATATAACAAAATTAAAGCTTTTTAGTAGATAATTATAATTGAAAGAACATAGGACAAGTGCTTTTTAATGATTAATATAGATTGTCATAGAGTTACTTGTATTTTTAGAACAAAATAAAAAGATAGCATTGAAACATTTCAAAATACATTAAAAGTTTAAATATGGGGAGAAAGTGGCATTTCTTTAGTAGTAGTAATTTTTACTTCACTCAATTTTTTAAACAAATCTAACCAATGAAATACAAAAAAAAATATGAATACAAAAGTGTCACCAATAGCCTTTCCTCTTAAGTTTATGAACATAGATGATGAATACCATTTAAGTACATTTTTTCTCTTAAATATTCATATTTGAAATTTAGTATGTGGATGACACTAATAAGTATTACAATAAATATTTTAATATTTTGTCTTTTATACGCAATATATCTTTTACAAATTTTTATGTATCTAGCAAGGAGTGTATCTTGTGACATAACATTTCTGGAATTAAAATGAACCAAAAATAACCGAAAGTTCATACTTAAAAATTTTCATACTCAATATAAATATAAAAAAGAAAAAATATACCGAACAATACAACCAATGAAGAAGAAAGACAAAAATATGCGTTCATGCTATATTCACTCTAATATTCCATTTGATTGAAATCTCCAGCAACCAACACTTTACTTTCTCAGTTCATTCTTACTTAAATATCTACTAAAAAGTCATTATTATCATGACTATATTATCATATTATAAATAATAGTGAAAATCTAATTTTGAAATAGTCGATTTACAATCAAAAATAATAATTCGATGGACTATGTTGATGCCTGTTGTTTTATAAAAATTAGGAAGAAACTCCTTCGTATGAGGGTAAAAGAATAAAAAATGAAAAAACAAAGAAGGAAAATCTTACTCAAATCATGTGCCTTTTTTCATATTTGTCTAGTATTATTGTCTCTCGCACAACTATTCAGCACTATTAACTCATGAAAATCGAGTGTGAATTGATGAATGATCTGTTACAATTTCTTCATCAAATCTTTCTTATGTGGTACCTCAAATTTCGTTGAATTTCAAACTTAATCAGCTGTTGCAAATAACACTTGGATTTTTTTAAGAAGAAGAAGAGTAGAAAACTTTTGAAAATCATAGTTTTAAAGTAAGAGGAAACCCCTCTATTTATAATTAACAAATAGTAGTAAGAATAGGTTCTAATTGTGTCTTATCAGAAAAGACAACCTTTTGAAAAAGTCACTGCTCATTGGAAAAGTCACAGCCCTTTTGTAAAAGTCCCAATTCAATGGAAAAAGGCACAACCCTTGGGAAAAGTCACAACCCTTTGAAAAAATCACAACCTTCAGAAAAGTCACAACTCATCAAAAATGTTACAACACGTCAAAAAATTCACAACCCTTTGAAAAAGTTACCAGTCATTGAAAAAGTCACAACCTTTTATGTGAAAAGGTATCTAATTTTAATATAATACAATTAACTAAGTTAATAATGAATATAAATTGAGTTTTTTTAATTGGGGGCATTATAGTAATTCAACATTCAAGTTTGAAAGTTCATGCTTTTAAGGTAGTATAGATATAGATATATATATATATATATATATATATAGATAGATAGATAGAAATAGATTATATTGACTGACATTTTCGTCACAATATAATATAAATTTTATAAAAATATATTTGAAAGTTTAGTAACCTTTTTTCTGTCACTAATTCCGTCGCCCAAAATTAATTAAATTTGTCACCCCAACTTTGTTACTTAATCCGTAAGGAAAATTAAGTGCCAAAATTTTGCGCTAATATTTAGCGACGAATTAAATATTCTGTTGCAAATCCGTTGCAATATTATAAATAAAAAAATCATTTGTAATTGTGCAACAAAATGGTTATTCCGTCGCAAATCTATTGTTCCATAGTGACGGAATATTGTTCGTCGCTAATATCCATCGCTAAACACTATTTTTTAGTAGTGTACGTGCCAATGTAGGATTATGTTTTACCACTTCGACGGTTGACCTTTATCCCTTTGTGGTTAATGTTAGTGGATCCACATTAGATAAGAGAAGGTTCTATACCCTGGAACTGTATAGGACAACCAATCCAACTAGAATTATAAGTTGAGCTTCATGAGCTCAAATGACATATGTCGGTTATACGATACTCCCCAGTTTATGCATATTTTATGATATTTCCTTAACTTCATTTGAGGTATATTAGTTATCCTATTTTATGCTATGATAATCTAAGGCTACTGATTTAGACTCATCTTCATTCATATTTTTCTAAAAGAAGGTCTTCAAACTAATATGTAATGCATAAATTCAAATTATTTCTTTTAAGTTCATTTATTATGATTATGAAATTACATTGTAGAAACATTATTCCATTGTTTCCTCCATATGTTTCTTTATATTAGTATGTTGGTTCCCTTAGATTCTCGTTATATTACATGTACTGACACATATGTTTCTCTGTGTTGCATCCATTTATGAGGTAGATTTTGGTGCTTGTACTCTGACTTGTGGCTAGTAAGTTTGCAACATTTATAGTTAACACTTGGTGAGCCCTCCTCAATTGGGAACAAGAAAAGCAGACTCAAGCGGGATCATTGACTGAGGTTCAAAAACCTGAAACATGGAGCAAGAAGAAGGTGAGCTGAAGAATGATTGGTGATTTTCCGAATGAGCTCAGTTAGCGCGACTAACGTCGCCGAGGGAGTAGCACATTGAATTTTACACTGAATTGGTAAACTGTAATATCACGCCTCAAGCCTACACCCTAGGCATGTCTGATACTTGATAACCATTGTTGGTCCCCAAGCTAACCATTGGCCTAGCTGACTACTTAGTGGAAGACTTACTCAAGCTATAATAGGCTTAAAACAAAAATCAATCTCAAAGTAAAACTCAATAAGAATGTCTTAAAGTATTCATTGTAATAATAATAATAATAATTTACGAAACTTCTTTAAAGGAAAGAATGTACTTATAGACTCCTCGAATCTATCTATCTATGAAGCCTCTAATGTTTAAGATAGGTGTTAGGACAAGACCCACAACACCTTTAAACAACTGGACTGAATGTAAAGGTGAAGTCCTCCATAATGCAAGGAGGCTCACCAAAAGTTTTTGGAGTGTAGAGTGATCTCAACGGAGCGCCTGTTGATGATCCTAAACACATGTATCTACATCATAATGAGATGCGGGTTGAAAGAGATTAGTACATGTGAATGTAAGAGTATGTAATATAGCCGAGGCAAAATAACTTACTGAAAGGACTGCAATAGGTAACAATATACTCAATTTGATGTAAAGAAATAAAGATGTTAAATTATTTAAAGCTTTAAAAAATACTTTCTCATTTCTGAACTAAACATAATAAGTGATATAGAAAAATACATTGTAACTCTATTGGGACATTCTCTAACCGATAACCATCACTATGAGCTACGTCATGATACAACGTTTTGTCCATGCTGTTAGAACTGTCCTATATCGTGTGGCGATATAGAGCCTCTCAACTAAGTGGATGCACTAAGCAATAAGGATATATCTAAAAAGTATGATCCTGTACCCTTGTTGGCAAGACATGGTTTATGGGGCTGTGAGTTGTCTAAACTCTCCCCCATATCGGTGCTCAATACTACTCCCAATAATATATACTCTTGCTCAAATGTACAACACATACTCTTTCTATGATTTGAGATAATCTCTCAAACTATCCTCTTAAAAGAGGTAACTCTATAATATTTCTTAAACTTATTACTCATTTAGAAAACATGGTTTTTCTTTACTCAATGCAAAAATACATTCTAGGTTGAGATAATTACTCAAAAGGGACCTCTTTAAGAAGTAACTGCTCTGTACTCAATCTTTATGAGAACCAAGGTCGCCTATCCCATCCTCTTTCTGACTTCATCACGTCTAAGTTCTATTGAAGTGTACCTTCAAACCCTTCCAAATTTAACTATTCGAAATCACATTTAATCATCACGAGATCCTTCATATCATGAATCATAACTCTTGAATTCATAAGTTAAATTCAAGTAAGAGTTAATAGTAGAGTTCAAGAAAGTCTTTGAGTTAAATTGTGATACCCTTGAGATCAACTATCGATTTGATGTATGTTTTGATAAGGTAAGTATGAGAATGATAAGAGTCGTACACATGAGTTCTATATTGTTATTTAGACCCTTTATTCGAGTCGTTCATTCCCATAAATTCCGCATGAAATCCATAAATTGAATATCTTTAATAGGAGTAGTATCTTCGAGCTCTAAGTTCTTGAGCATTGAGTTCCGAATCCTTTTGAGATTATATTCCTAATTATGGGATAAGTACATGTTACCCATGAAGGTCCTTGAGCTGAGTTGTTCATGCCCATAATTTCGCATGAACTCTATCAGTTGAGCATTCTTGAGATGATTAGTATCATTGAGTCCTTGAGTTCTGGAGTTACCGAGTTTCGAGTATTGAGTCCTATATATGGATATTGAAACCCTTGAATTGAGTCTTTCAGGCCCATAATTCATCATGAACCCTATTTTGAAATGTCTTTTACAATTAGTTATAATATAATTAAAGACTTGAGTAAATGAGTATGAGGATGAGGATAGTCGAGTTTCATATTTAAAAATTAATATAAGGGAACTAAGCATTCCCAACATTAAATGTTTTTACGTTTAAAATAAGAGGAAACTTTGATTTCCAAATGAGTTCATGAGGAGTTTTGAGCACTATCTCTTTTAAGAGAAACTTTTGAGTAATAATCTCAAAGTTTGAGGATGAGGAATTGTTTTTAACAATGAGAATGAGTTATATTATTGGGAGTAGTATTGAGGACCGATATGGGGATGAGTTCAAACAACTCAAAGTCCTCATAAACCATGTATGCGAACATGGGTAGAAAGGGTCATACTTTTTAGATGATTCCTTATTGATTTTTAAGCATATCTTAGTGGATCCACTTAGTTGAGGTTGTCTTATACTCCGACAAGGTATAGGACAGTTATGGCAGTGTGGGCAAGACGATGTATCATCACATAACTCATAATGATGGTTGCCGGTTAGAGAATCTCCCAAATAAGAGTTATTATTATATTTTTACATGCAATTGAGTTATTATTGTATTTTTACATACAATTGAGTTATTATCAACGGTTTGAAAAGCTTTCCATATATTGCACCTTTTATTGTTGCTTTATCCTTGAGTATCTTGAGCCGAGTATCTTCGAGTTGAGTATCTTACCTTTGATTTGAGTATCTTATCCTTGAGTTAAGTATCCTATACTTGAGTTGAGTTGAGTGAGTTTGATAAGTGGTAAGTGTGTTTCTTTTTATCAGTGCAAGCTTATGTTTATGCTTTAGAATTCACTTACATGCTCGTACATTCGATGTACTGAAGCCATTTGGCCTGCATCTTTTTATGATGCAGATACATGTATTCAAGGTTATCAATAGATGTTCTATTGATACCACTTACAGTTCTAGTTAGCTTTGGTGAGCCTCCTTGCTTCCGGAGGGTTCCACTTTTACTTTCAGTTTGTTATGATGACGTGGGTCTTGTCCGAATAATCCTTCTATAATAGTAGAGGCTTCATAGATAGTTTAGAAGTCGAGGAGTCTATCATTATTCCTTTTGTTGTTGTAATGTTTTGAGTTCATTAGGCATTTAACTTATACTTGTTAAATTATTTGCAATCGATTATTGGAGTTTTGTTTAAATTAAGTTTTTAAACTTATTCTGCATCATGACTTTCCATTTTACTTGAGTAATTTTTCCGCTGAGTAATGAGTCAGGCCAAGGGTTTGCTTAGGAATCAGCAATGGTTTTCGAGTGTCAGTTACGTTAAGGGTGTAGGCTTGGGGCGTGACATTAGATGTTGCCACCCTTAGTCCTATTTAGAGTAATCTCATTCGAGGATGAATGTTCTCAAATGGGAGATATTGTAACACCTCGTTCTTAGAAAGAGTTAATTTTAGAAAGGAACTAAATTGGAAAGAGCTAATTTGAAATTTGTTCAAGTTTGCTTAATTTGTGACTTTTGGGTAAACTTAAAACGACCATAACTTTATGTACATGATGCGTTAGGTGGTCCATAAGGTATCAAATGAAAGATCTTTGAGTCCACTTTCGAACGCCACAAAGTTTGCAAAATTCTCTGTTTGGATGAGTGAGATAAGCCCGTTTAAGTTCAGCATATTCTAGTAAGGAGATTCATCTGAATTAGGGAGGGGTATTTTTGTATTTTCCTTACCGTATTAGCCATAAACATTTTTTTCACCTAAATAGGGGTCTAAACTTATTGAGATCATTTTTCACAATCCTAAACATGCTTAGGGTTTTAGAGAGAAGTTCAAGAGGAGAAAAAGGAGAAGCTTAAGAGTTCGTTCAAGCTTCTTGTGATCTTCGATGAATTTCGTCAAGGATTTGATCCTTATGAGGTATATATGCTTTTAGAGTGATGGTTACTCTAACAGCGAAATGCCCCAGAAAGGTTGCAATAAGAGTTCGTTCACCCTCACGTCAATAATGAGTTTATTGATTTAATTTCATCCATGAAAATCCATGTATTGAGGTTTTTGATGGGTTTCTTGAGGTTTCATCCTTCCATCTTTGTAAATGGGGTTTTGATGAGTTTTGGAAGCAAGGTTTTTAAGTTTGGGGGAATTTTCTTGAGGAGATTTTAGTAGAGTTCTATTTACTTATGTGGGTATACAAATCTAAGAGATTTTGGAAGGAATCAATCAATTCTAGGTGAATTAGGGTAAAACATCGAGAAGAAAAATTCATCAAAAATTTCTGGGAAAGGGCTGGGGCGCCTCACCCCTAATGTGTTAGCAGGCTAGGCATGGGGAGCCAGCAGTGTGCCAGAAACCAACCCCAATAAGGAGAGGTCTGGCGCGGCGCCCCAACCCTGCGACACAAAGCTTCAGGCCACTTTTCTTCTTCGTTCTAGTTCCGCACTTGTTAGTTTAAGTCAAGCTTGCATTCCTTTCTTAATCCTAACTATTTAAACCTTCCTTAATCATCGAGAGATCCTATATATGATGAATCATAACTCTTGAATTCACATTTTAAATTCAAGAAAAGATTAAGAGTCAAGTTTGAGAGAGCCTTTTGAGTCTTTTTGAGAAGTCTTTTACAAACTTTTAAACTTGTTTTAAGACTTGAGTACTTGAGTATGAGGATGAGGAGAGTTGAATTCATGTTTTTGAAATGAATATAAGAGAACTAAGATTTCTCAAGAGTAAATACTTTTACATTTAAAATAAGTACTTGAGTATGAGGATGATGACATGCCCTACATTCCTTTGTTGGTATGGCAGGGGTCTCATATTTAGACGACGGTTGGGGTTATCTCTTCTCTGATATTAATGGCTTGTGTGTGTCTAGCTTATTTTGCCTATGTATATGATGTAAGTAGGGAGGTTCCTTCTATTGATTCAGTTCATGTTGTTCATGAGGTGTGGGTGTTTTACCTACTGACTTACCAACCCTTTCCCCTGAGTGTGATATTGAATTTTCTATTGACCATGAGGTGGGCACTCTTCCTATATCTATTCCGCCTTACCGTATGGCCCCCGCAGAGCTCAAAGAGCTTAGTGTTCAGCTTCAGGATCTCTTGGGTAAGGGGTTCGTTCGGCCTAAATGCAAGTTGACCATTAGAGGTTGATTTCTTTATGATATTGATTTTAGGAAAAGACCTCTGGAGGTCTGGTTTTTCCTATTTCTTACAATTTATTTTGTCACAATCTGACCTTTGGAGGTCTGGTTTTTAAACGAAAAATAATTTTTAGAAATATAATTTTTTTTTTTTAAAATCAATAAAAGAATAACTCAAGTATGTTAAAAAGTCAGGTGAGTGAATTTATTTAATTTGGGTTGGAGTAAAAAATAGGACGAGTAATAAAATAGCACGTAGAATTTATGTATAATTTTAATGTAATGTTGACAATTAGTTAAGTGATATGCGTGAGTCTAAATATAAGCAGAGGGGTATTTCTAACTAAATAGAAGGATGTAAAGTATATTTAGACATTCTGTGATAATGTAGGTCCAGTTTCAACCCTTTTCAGGATAAACTAACATATCTATGAAGTCTATGAGTAAGGGAATTTTCACCAAACTTGAAAATTGATGTCCAAATTACGAATATTTTTAAAAAAAAAAGATGCACCTGCTTTAAAGTAGGATGGAGAATTAGTGTTTAAGATACAGACATAGAAAAAATCTTTCCGCAAATAGAAAGATATGAAATCTAAGTGACACAAACATAAATAGAAAAACATATGTTAAAATGATTTTTATATCAATATGAAATTAAATAAGAAACATACATTAAAATAGTTTTTTATATCAAGATGAAACTAATCATTTGTTCAATAATAAGATCTAAATTGGACTTAAAAAATAAAGAAAATATCCATATTCTATCGGTTACTAACAAAAGTAAATAACAATAAATGTGCAAGTACTAATTAAAGAACTCTTCTGAGCTCGTCGAACGTATTAGTTAAGGGTTTGCCTAGAGATCTTCATAATGTGAACATCATATAGCCAACTCTTCCGTCTTCTTCTTTTGCAAGATTTAATTCACTTTTTCTTTGTCGTCGTCTTGTTTACCATTTTCTTCATCAATGCGAGTATTTATGTGTGCATGGAGCAATCTCCTTTTCATCGATATTCTCTTGCACTATTTTGTCTACTTCATTTTGTTGATGGAACCCATAATCTGTACAAGGAAGTCGTTTTGTCAAATATATCATAGTTTCAACAAACTTAGATACTTATATTTTTAAATGCAATGACCAAGTGATTGAAAAATAAAACTCCAGAATATAAACAAACAACCTTCATAAATAGGATAAATTGCGAATTTTATGTTTAGCAACAAAAGTTGTCTGTCGCAAATATCAATTTTTTTTCAGTTGTGTAATTTTTGTATAACTTCAATTAGTAATAGTTGTCTTAACATGAGTTACGTGGTTGTTGCGTAGGTCATCCACGTACATAAGATTGTTCCAGACATCATCAAGAAATTTTTAAGTCTCACTCTTGTCTTGATTATCATGTCCATTTATTTTGCACTTCTCTTCTGCAGATTCCCTCTCTGAGATTGAAGATTCTCCTTTTCTTTTCTTCGATTTCTTTTCTATTACTCCAACCTTAAATTTAATAAGAAGTTTTTGTAAAAATAATGTAATTGTTATGATGCCTTAACATAAGGGTTAAAGCTTCAGTTGTGTAACTATCAGTTATAGTAAAGTTCAAGCTATGAAAATAATTTCTTGTTAAAATATTTTAAGGCAAGAGTACATACATAAGATCCAATGTGGTATAACCATTTTCCGTATCCCTTATATTTTGAAAGTTTTTTTTTTTTTGTTAGAGGTGATTTTTAAAATGCAATTTAGGGATGTAGTAAATTAATTTGTGTTTTCCTAATCAATTTGAGAAAAATACTTCTATCAATATTAGAGCAGAATTTTGTGCTTGGCTAAACTTTCAAAGAGTAAAACCCCAATTATTAAGCTTAATTTTGAAAAACCATAACTACTATACTACACAAAAGTCCTTGTTTTTTCTTAATAGCTTCACTAAACTGTTCAAATCTACAAATAAGTAAATTTTATTTTCTAGAAACATGACCAAAACGACTATCATTATCAATGAAAATTTATGTAATGTAATAACTTACCATTGACTCGATTACTATATTAGTTTCTGGCTGAACATCTACTTTCAAGTTTTTAAAACCTTCGAAGATATATCTTCTTACATCCCCAAAATATCGACACATACTACGTTTGCTCTCATGGAAGTAAAACTGTAATTGAAGACGAATATCCTCAGTTTTCATATAGAAATCACATTTCAAAGAAATTAAAAAAACAATATTACCAAATAAATAATAATAAAAATCACAAGAATCACGTTTGATAATTTTGGATACATACAAAACAAATTATACCTTAATTATTATTGTTTAAAGACACAAGAAAAGAAAAATTAAGTGCAACGAAATTCTAATTCAATTGCGAATGACTATCACTAAATCTCAATTGTCAAGAATGACATAAAAAAATAATAAATGTCGAAGGTTCATCTAAAACCTTCTTTCTAAACAATAAATATTTTTAGATAAATAGATCAATATGAGTGTACTTTAGGAAAGTAATAAGACTCAATATTCAAATAAAAGGAAAAAAATTATAAAAGAATTTATATTACCGTTTCACATTTTCCATTTTGACGGTGTCTCCTCTCAGCTTTCCATCCATGTAGCATGTCATAATGTTTGCTTTTAAGTCTGTATGTATCACTTGCCTTGTCTTCATTCTATTATTTGAGTACATAATGAAATATTAAAATAGTCAGGCCTCTCTGTCATGACCCAGACCGTCGTGATTGGAATCCACACAAACCCTCCGGTGGAAGAACTATTACTACAACCCAAACTAATTTTTTTTTATGAAAACCAAGGCATTTAAAGATATGGAAGCAAATTTAAATGCATAAATTATATAGAGTTTCCATAAACTCCAAGGTTTAAACAAATAACTAACCAAACTAATGCGGAATTTCAACCCCTAGAACCTGAAAGTCAATGTACCAAAACTCTAACAAGATCCATAAGTCTAAACGAGAAAATCATCTAAAGAACTAGTCTAAGTCCGAATATGATGGACTAGACAAAAAGAGAACTCAAGGCAGCCCGGAAGAACTGGCTCACCCTTGAATTCGAATCGGCGATCACTGATCTTCTAAACGAGGTCTGTCAATAGCCATCAGAAGATTCCCTATACTCAACAAAATTAAGAGCTAGAGCAATATCAATACACAACCATTGTGTACTGGTAGGATCACGCGGCTATCACAATAAGTGTAACACACATTAGTCAATACAACAATATAATCACATGCACTTATCGAACATATACAATATCATCAACATATACGAACAATGAACAACTTCACGATTCTCACATATCACATTTATATCAATTTAGAGCAACATACCGTCTTATAATATCAGTCATCACTAGATATGAACTAACTCATCACAAGTAGATACACAACACAATTCAATGGTCCTCTCATGGAACCCAAACCCAAACAGTTAGCATACCAGAACGTGGCAATCCGATCCCATATTTATGCCGGAACGTGGCAACCGATCCCATAATTATGCCAGAACGTGGCAATCCAATCCAAGTAAGTTATGCCAGACTGTGGAAACCAATCCCATATTTATGTCGGAACGTGGCAACCGATCCCAGTTAGTTTGTCGGATCATGACACCTGCCCATTCAACAAATCACAATGTATATTCTCACAATCATACAACAAGAGGTGATTCATAGCATACAATTATTCAATTATCCTCAATTACAACAAGTGTGATCAATAATGCAACATTCGCATACAAACATGTATCATAATGAAGCAAGAACACACATACATCACACAACTTGTTTATTTGGCAACGACCACTTATACTTATTTATGGAGGTGTAATTTGGGCGTATCAAATTTTGGCGTCGCTGTCGGGGCTTACGACTTTAAGATTAAACTAACAACATTGTTAAACTTTAGTCAAGTATTTCCTGATCTTACGTTTTTGTTTAGTTTTTATTTTCTACTGGTTTCAACTCTAGTGTATGCCAAGTACACAGAGTCGAGGCGAACTCTTGACCCTCTACGATCCTGAATTGAGAAGAACTTTGAGGAGAATGGCCAATAAAGGAGTACACAATAATCCACTTGGAGAGGGTCAAGGAGATGGAACCGAATTTCAACCTCCTAGAGTTGTTAATGTGCCAGCTCAGGTTCAAGGTGGTTGTCTAATTGAAAATGCTGAAAGGGTGCAGAATCCGCCAGCACTAAGGTTTCGTGAGCACTACAGGTTTGACTATGATGTGGTTGGATCAGATTGTCCAAATGTTCTCCCTTTTCTACCTCCAGGACATACATTTATAGTAACCAGTAGTCTTATACTGATGGTTACAATGAGAGGGTTGTTTGCTGGGTTGGCTTCAGAAGATTCATATGCTCACATGGCTAAATTGTCAAGTGTTTGTAAGAGTTGTGTTGGACGATCAGAGTTAGATATGGATATCAGGTTTGAGAGTAATCCCACTATCGTTGACCGCTGAATTTGTTGTGTGGTTTTCTGAGCTGCCATACATGGGACCAATTACATAAGGTGTTCATAGCAAGGTATTTTCTAGTGTCCAAGAAACTAAATCATAAGGATAAACTAAATAACTTCACAGCACTACCTAGAGAGTTAGTAAGCAGTTCTTGGGATAGGTTCACTAGGTTCATGAGAAGTGTTCCAAATCACCGCATGTTTCATGAGTCATTGAATGTGTACTTCTATAGAGGAAAGGATGACAAAGGAAGAGTTGTGTTAGATACTATTGCTGGAGGATCATATGATGAGTGCACTTTTGAGGAGATCGCTGAAAAACTTAAGTGTATTTCCCAAAATAATAAAGTATGGAGCACTAGAAAAACAAATACTGGTAGCAGCACATTCGTTGTCCAAACTGCACAAAATCAATCTAATGATGACATTCGTGAAGAGTTGGCTCAAATGAGGACAGAACTTGGCCTGGTATTGAAACATGTTAGTGGAAATGCAGAAAAGGTTAATGCGGTAAATTATGTAACTAGACCTCCACCAACACCAGTTGAGGAGTACTATTATAACGAGGAAAGGAATTTGGTTAATGATCAGACGGGGGGTTTCTGAACAAACGTCCAAGGATCCAACTCGGATAATTGGGGCCAAGGTCAAGGAAATCAAGGTCGGAACTATGGAAACTACAACCGTGAGGGTAACTACGTCTGTGAGGGAAACTATGTCGGGGATGGAAACTACTATCGCGATAATAACGACAACTGGAATAGTTATGGCAACAAAAATGATAAGGTTATCCCCTACGTTCCCCCTGGTAATAGAGAGGTTGGTATAAGTATGAATCACATTGAGGACAAGATGCTGAAAATGATGAAAAGGTTTGATGTGACAGATGAGAGTGTGAAGGAGATGAGAAATGATTTATCTGGAATGGGTCAAAGGTTGATGCCCATGCAATGTCAATAAAGAAACTTGAGTAGCAGTTTAATCAATTGTCCACGACTGCGAACCCACGGCAGCCTGGAACCCTTCCTAGCAACACCATCCAGAATCCAAAAAATGATGGGCATTGTATGGCAATCACTACTCGCGGAGGAAAGCAGACCATTGATCACCCCATGCGATCTGAGGTTGAATGATTGAGAGAAGAGGATGAGGTTGAGAATGAGGTTATTGAAACTCCAAAGAGTGATACAAAAAAGAAAGTTGAGGTGACCCAAAAGGTTGTTCCCATGCCTAGACCTCCACCTCCATTTCCACAGAGATTGGTGAAAAAGACTGAAGAGGGAAAATATCGCAGGTTCGTAGCTATATTGAAACAACTGTCCATAAATGTCCCGTTAATAGAAGCTTTGGAACAGATGTCTGGGTATGCGAAAATCATTAAAGACTTGGTGACCAAAAAGAGGTTCGTCAGCATTGAGAATGCAGAGAGGTTGCAACATTGTAGTGCTATCGCTACTAGGTCACTTGTGCAAAAGAAAGAGGATCCTGGAGCTTTCACTATTCCTTGTACCATTGGGATTTTACACTTTGCAAAAGCTTTGTGCGATTTGGGGGCCAACATTAATTTGATGCGATTGTCCATTAATAAGAAATTGGGTTTAGGAGCTCCAAAACCGATTGCGATGCGTTGACATTTGGCCGATAGAACTATGAAGAGGCCCATTCGAGTGCTCCAAGATGTCCTTGTGAAAGCAGAGTTTTGCATCTTTCCGGCAGACTTTGTAATACTTGATTGCAAAGTTGATTTTGAGGTCCCCATCATGTTAGGGAGACCATTCCTTGATACCGAGTGTGCCTTGGTCAATATAGAGAGAGGGCAGATGAAGTTGTGATTAACAACGAGGAGGTAAATTTTAACATCTGTAGGTCTATGAAGCATGAAAGTGATCTTAAGTCTGTATTAGTGGCAAATCATATTGTGGAGTAAGATTCTTAAGTGTCTATTAATGAGAGGTTGCGTGTTGATGCACTACCAGTAGTAATGATGAATTTTGATAGTAATGGTATTGATTACTATGATGAGCTAGTTGTTGCACTTGATAGCTTCGACTTCCATTTCAAACCAAAAAGATTGGAGTTAGATATGAAGAATCGAGACACCCCTCTTGCAAAACCGTCTTTAGATGAGCCTCCAAAATGGAACTTAAGGTTCTCCCATCCCACTTGAGGTATGTATTCTTGGAGAAAAATATCATTTTACGAGTAATCATTACTACTGATTTGAGCGAAGAGCAAATAGAGGCCATGGTATCTTTATTGAAGAGGTTTAAGAAGGCTATGGGATGGACTATTGCGGACATTATTGGGATTCCATCAGGCATTTTTTCTCACAAAATTCAACTCATGCCGGATAGTAAGCCAAGTATTGAGCATCAAAGGAAATGAATACCCCTATTCAAGAGGTTGTGAAGAAGGAAATCATTAAGTTGTTAGATACTGGAGTTATATATCCTATTGGTAATAGTAGTTAGGTTTGCCAGTTTAGTGTGTGCCAAAGAAAGGAGGAATACTTGTTGTTCCCAATGCTAAAAATGACCTGGTTGCAATGAGGCCGGTGACTGGTTTGAGAGTGTGCATGGACTACCGCAAGTTAAATGCATGGACTAAGAAAGACCATTTCCCAATGTCATTTTTGGATCAGATGCTAGATCATCTCGCTAATAAGGGTTAGTACTATTTTCTAGATGGGTATTCGGGCTACAATCAAATATCCATATCTTCGGAAGACGAAGAGAAGAGCACTTTGCCATTTGGATTATGTACTGCTCCAATTACTTTACAACGTCGCATGATGTCGATATTTTCAAATATGGTGGAGGACATGATTGAGGTATTCATGGATGATTTCTCTGTGGTAGGTGACTCGTTTGATGACTGTCTGATGCATCTGGCCAAAGTGCTAAAACGATGTGAAGAGTGCCATCTTGTGCTCAATTGGGTTAAGTACCACTTTATGGTGAAAGAGGGTATAGTTCTGGGTCATTGGATTTCGGAAAAAGGTATTGAGGTTGATAGAGCCAAAGTTGAGGTAATAGAGAAGCTTCCACCACCTATCTCTGTTAAAAGGTGTTTGGAGTTTTCTTGGGCATGCAGGTTTCTACCGGAGGTTCATAAAATATCTCTCAAAAATTGCACACCCATTGTGCAGGTAACTTGAAAATAAGTCTAAATTTGAGTTTTGATGATGCTTGTCTGAGAGAATTTGATGAGTTGAAAAAGAAACTAGTGTCAACACCTATCATTATTTCACTGGATTGGGGGCAACCGTTTGAATTGATGTGTGATGCGAGTGTGGTAGAGCTTGTTGTGGAATTAGGATAGGGGCATGAGAAGATTCTTCATCCAATTTATTATGCTAGGAAAGCTCTGAATATGGCGCAAAAGAAGTATATTGTGACTGAACAAGAACTACTTGATGTGGTGTCCACATTTGTGAAATTTAGATCCTACTTGCTTGGTACTAAGGTGATAGACCATACTAACCATTCTAGGTGCTCCTACTGCAAGAGTTCAACTTTGAGATTAAGGACAGAAAGGGAAAAGAAAATCAAATTGTTGATCACTTGTCTAGACCGGAAGAGGAAGCTATGATCAAGCCAGGAGATGGAGTTGAGATAAATGATACTTTCCCTGATGAACACATATTGGCTGCTTCTTATGATCTTATCCCCTGGTTCGCAAACTTTGCTAACTACTTGGAAAGTGATTTGGTTCCGTCGGATTTGTCATTTCACCAAAGGAAAAGGTTTATGTCTGATGTGAAGAAATTCTTTTGGGATGAGCCTTACTTGTTTCGAGTTTGTGCTTATGGGATTATTTGTCGTTGTGTTCCCAAGGTTGAGATGATGAATATACTAGAGGCATATTATTCATCACATGTTGGTGGGCACCATAGTGGTATCAAAACTGCCCACAAGATTTTGCAGTGTGGGTATTACTGGCCTACCATCCACCAAGATGTTCATGATTTCGCCAAGTCTTGCGATCGTTGTCAGCGTGAAGGATGAATTCTGAAAAGGCAAGAAGTACCTATGAACCAAATACTGGTAATTGAGCTTTTTGATGTTTAGGGTCTGGATTTCATAGGTCCATTTGTGAGTTAGAATGGGATGAAGTACATTCTTGTAGCGGTTGACTATGTATCAAAATGGGTGGAAGCAGTCGCACATCCACATAATGAGGGAAAGAGTGTCATCGCATTCCTGAAAAAGAATATCTTCTCCAGATTTTGTACACCAAGGGCAATCATAAGCGATAGAGGTTCTCACTTTTGTAATAATTGTTTTAAGGCGTTGCTTGAGAAGTATGGTGTTCGTCACAGCATAGCAACCCCGTATCATCCGCAGTCATGTGGGCAAGTTGAAGTGTCAAATCGTGAGATAAAGCAAATTCTTGCAAAGACTGTAAATGCTAACAGAACTTATTGGTCAAGAAAGCTAAATGATGCTCTATGGGCCTATGGCACTGTATTCAAAACTCCCACAGGTATGTCCCCCTACCAACTTGTATATAGGAAGTCCTTCCATTTGCTTGTAGAGCTAGATCATAAAACAAGTGGGCACTAAAGAAGTTGAAACTGGATTGGGGCGCCACATCGAGTCAAAGAATGAATGACATAAATGAGCTTGATAAGTTTCGCCTAAAAGCATATGAAAGTTCAGCCTTCTGCAAGGAGAAGATGAAGAAGTACCATGATCTAGAGATCGAAAAGCGTGAATTTGTTGCCGGTTATTTGGTGCTATTATTTAACCCAAGGTTGCGTTGTTTCCTGGCAAACTCAAGTCCAAATGGACCGGGCCATTCATAGTATCTTAAGTATTTCCATATGGAGCAGTTGAGTAAGAGAATAAGGAAGGAACGAGGTTCAAGGTGAACGGACAGAGGATAAAAATCTACTTAGGGAAATCTGAGAGTGTCAATGACGTAATAGAGGGATGGGATCTTAGTGAAGTTTGAGTAACTAAGGTGTATGCGTTGTGTCACAACGTTAAATCAAGCACCTCTTTGGAGGCAACCCAAGATGTAAATTCTAACTAACTATAGAAGTTTCTTTTCGATATAGGGAGTTTTTTTTAAAATATGTAACTTTCTAGATATGTGTTTATTAATTTTTATTTTTAGTGTTGGCTAGAGGTAGATAGAATAGGGTCTGTGTCTAAAAGTGTCCTGAAAATGTAAAAAAGAAGTTCTAATGTTTGCTACGTGTGCAGGGACGAAAAAGAAAAATCTGTAGAAAGTAAGCTGATGTAGTGGTCTACGGATCCCATCGACAGTCTGTCGATCGATCCATGGACCATGGATAACATCCGTAGACCCCAGGTATGTTTTTCTGAATTTTGCAAAGTGTCTGTAGAACCACGGAACGTCGATTGAATGACAAGCCATCGATGGGGTTCGTTGATCCAACCTAGGGAAAAGAAATTGACCCGACCCGGACCCCCACCAAAATAAAATCTCTCATTTTTAAATTCATCCCACATTTTCCCCAACCGTTTCAAACGCTTCCTACACCCAAAAAGACACTTCAAACTCCCCCAACTTCATCCATAACATCCTCCCATTCCATTTTTAACTCCCATATACATCAAATCTCTCCCTAAATTTTCCCTTTTTCCTTTCTTCATTTTCCATTCTTTTCTTTATCTCGCAAATAGCAGGGTCCGGGTTCGATGTCAAAGGCTGGTTAAGGTACAAGGTTTTCATTGCATTACACACTCACTAACTTCGATTTACATGTAAGGTAAGTGATTTCAAAATAACTCTTAACTTATCACTGTTGTCCATTGAAATCACAAAGTTGAAATTGACCTTGGATGCGCGCTGTTTGTCAAAAATTTGAACAATTAAGTCTAAGTCGTCCTTGGGACAATGGTGTGTGAGTGGGTTGTCTATTTTCTTCAAATATTTGGTCTGACATGTCTAGTTGAAAGTCTTGACCTAGAGTTTCATAGTCTCTGAAGTTGCAATCATTAAATTTTTATGATTGAGACCCTACGAATGATAGACTATCATGAATTATGTTGAAATGCATAGTCTAGGTAGATTGTGATTTCACTTGGCAATTGATGTCTGATAACTTGATGCACAGATGCAAGCACACTGGTTGACGCCCATGATCCACGAACCGTTATTCAACCTATGGTCTGTGGTCTGGGGTTCGTTGTTCCACATGTGCAAAGTAGTGGCTCAAGTGGTGAACCACAGTGTGGACTATGGTCCATTGTTTGATCGAAGAATCGTTCTGCGCATCTGTGGTTCCAACTTTAGAGATCCCAAAACTAACTTCTTGACCTACGGAGGGGACCAACAGTCTGTCATTCGATCGATGGCATGTAGGTACCCACCGTAGGCCACCAAACCAGCTACTGCCCAGCACTTCTGAAATTTTTTGTCTAAGTCTAATAGGTGTTCTAAAATTGCTTCTTAGGTCTTTTTGTGATTGTTACCTACTAACTCAACTTTGAAATGTACCATGGCTCCTAAAAAAGCTCCAGTTTACACCAGGATAGAGGAGTCCAGTGGGAACGATGTAACACCCCAGAAACTAGTAGACTAAACTAGAGCTTGACATTACGGTAAGAGTATTAAATGTACCTCCCTTTACCTAAAAATATAGGGTTTCATGTTAGAACGTCAAGGTACGACCCCCAAGGACCAACCATGGGTCCTTGCGTAGGACACCAAAAATGTGCCTGGGCAGTGACCCACAAGGAAAATTTACGCCCCATAGGCCCCCCAATGCCTCGTGGGTGAGGGGCAATAGGTCAAGGCCCCAAGAAGAAAGTCCCAGAACCCCAACCCACGTTCACCAGCACGGGCCATGGGTCCAACCATGGTACGTCAGTGGTGGGGCGTGTGTGAAGCATGGAACTACTTTTTGGTAGCTAAGTGTAGGGTTATTTTTGGGTTTTCCATCTTTAATTAATATTAAGTGACGATGGTTTACACTCAATCAGACTAACTATATAAGGTTTTTAAGTAACCAAATTAAGTCATCTTCCACATAATTCCAAATTCCAAAAGAAAAACCCAAACCCTCTCCAAAAATTCTCTCTCTAGAACTCCAAGGAAGTAGAAGAGGGAAGGTGAATCTATGGTTGAAGGTGCAGGGTTTTCTACTCAATTTCATTGGAATTCATAGCTAAGGTAAGGTATCTCTTCATCCCTGGAGCCCCTTCAAAACCCCAATTTCAAAGCTAGAAATCCCAAAAGTTAGGGTTTGACTTCAAGCTCATGGATTCCTTTCAAATTCATTTTTAATGATTGAATTATATATTATTATGGATATAATGTTGATTTTATATGGTTTTATTTGAATTCCTCAAGAATCCATGAATTTCACTATTTTCCCAGTTTGGATCTGAAAGTGTGGGTATTGATTGATGCAAGTAGAATATGATAGAATTATGCATGTAGTAATTGAACTAGTTGAATTATGTTATCATCCATGTCTAATGTCGTAATTCTAGATGTGTTGATGGCTTATGATCTATGGTCCTTGAAGGGAAATGTATGAGAATTATGCATGATTAAGTGTTATGTATATGCTTTAAGAAAACTTTGAGAGTAAAGTGAATATGATTATGATCTAGTTGTTGTTGTGTTGGAAGGTTATCCTCATATACATACGTATGTATGATTATAATATGATGTGAAAGGTTTTCTCACGATATGATGATTCTAAGGTTGAAAGGTTATTCTCACCTATTGAATCTATTAATTATATTTTGATTTATGTTGGATTCAGTGTCAAGACATTCTTCCATGGATATGAACTTAAGTCATGACTTAATATGTAATCTATGGGAATTTATTCTTAGCACCGAGTGGATATGAATATGAGATGGATGCTTTTACACTAATTGAGTCTGACTTTCCAAATGGGTTCCTTCTACCTTTGTTGAGTCCGGGTTTCCAAAGTATGTATCTCATGAGATGGAAACCTTCTACCTTAGTTGAGTCGGAGTTTCTAGTAGCAATCTCCTTATCCCATAAACTATTTCCCTCATAGGTATTAGCTAGTGGATCCACCTAAGCTAAGAGTATGGTTCTACATTAGGGAAGTAGGACAACCCCTTTTCAGTGTGAGGTAGATACCAAATTATGTGGTAGGCTCACATGGTCTATGTCGTTTAAGGCTAATTCCCTATTATGATAGTATGAACAAGAAGATGAATTATGAACTATAGTTACTCAAGAAGCTTTACTTAAGCATGAGTGTGATTATGAGATCTTATTCATGCATTGCACAAGTAGGCTTTGAGGGAATGTATGACATGTTCCTCTTATGGTATGATGATCTATGAGTTGATTATGCTTATAACTTATGTTTTTTCTAGTATCTTCAAAATGATGCTTTAACTTAGTAAAATGCATACATGCAACTAAAATGTCCCTTTTAGCATATTTTTTTTCATGCTTTTATGCATGGCTATCGTACTTAGTGCATTTTTGTACTAACTTGTATTTTCCTACATTTTCCCAAGTGTAGGGTCCGGTTCTTAAGGCGATCTTCATTTTTTTCAATCTTGGATTCGACTATTCTCCTAACCTGTGGTGAGTCCTCATGATTTGAGGACGGGTGTTTCATCTGTGGTTCCTTTCTTGTATTTCCATTTCGGATTATGTTGTAAAGACTGTGATCCTATTTGATTCCAATATTGTAATAGATGGCTATATTGAGACAAGTCTAGACTTCCGCTCTCCTTTATGAAAATTTTGGACTTGAAATGCATTTTTATGCTATATTGTTATATACTTATGTTATGATATGCGAAGTGGCTTACATGGTGCCTTCCGGGGTTCTATCTGCCTTGTTATATCTAGGGGGTACCCCTGGGTGGTGACAAACTTGGTATTCGGAGCACAAGGTTTAGAATGATTCTAGGATGATGTCTCATAATCCACCTCTAGTAGAGTCTTGTTCATGAGTGTGAAGCGCGCCACATTTATGAATGAGAGGCTATAATACGTTTAGGAAATTTTACTTCTTTCATTATTTCTTAAGTCGTGCCTTAGAGTTTAACTCTATAAAGTCCCTCCTATAATCATCCTTTTGTGTCTTCAAGAAATGAATACAGGAATGTCCAACGCTAGAAGGGTGGAAGAAGAGAATGTGAATCATGGAGCTCCTCCTCAAATTAATCAAGCTTCGATTTATCCCGTGGTAGAAAATGTTACTCATGCGGAGTTTAGGTCCACTATCCAAATGTTGGCTCAAGTAGTGACGGCTCAAGACAATAGAGAAGTTGCAGCTTTGCTGAATCCTAATATGAATTCGGCTGCTTCAAGGGTTAGGGATTTTGCTAGAATGAACCCTCCAAAATTTCATGGCTCCAAAGTGGGAGAGGATCCTCAAGAATTAGTGGAAGAGGTTTATAAAATACTTGAAATTATGGGGGTGACTTCGGTAGAGAAAGTGGAGTTAGCTTCTTACCAATTGAAGGGAGTTACTCCAGTATGGTATACTCAATGGAAGAACAACAGGCTGGTAGAAGCAGGCCCGATAGGACGGGAATTGTTCAAATCGGCATTTCTTGGTAGATTCTTTCCCCGAGATTTGAGGGAAGCTAAGTTGGAAGAGTTCATTAACCTTCACCAGGGAAGTATGAGCATGAAAGAGTATTCCCTAAATTTCACTCAATTGTTCAAGTATGCTCTAACTTTGGTGTCAGATCCGAGGGATGAGATGAGTAAGTTTTTGATGGGTGTGTCCGACTTGGTTGAAGAAGAATACTGTACGGCAATGCTCCATCATGACATGGATATCTCAAGTCTTATGGTGTACGGTCAATAAATTGAGGAGTCAAAACTCAAGAAAAAGAATAGAGAGGTGAAAAGAGCTAGAACCGGTGATGGGAACTTCTCCAATGCTAGGTCCAGTGGACAAGGTCGACCAAGGTTTAGACAAGGGTTTTCCAACCAAGGCTCCTCTAGTGATCCAAGGGTCAACAAAGATAATGTTTCCAAACCTAAATCTCAACGAGGTAATAGTGGTGGTTCTTATGTTTCTAGGCCTAGTTGTGCAAAATGTGGTATGGATGATGGTAAGTTCCTAGTTGGCACCGATAGGTGTTTTAGTTGTGGGAAGATTGGCCACAAGATGAGAGATTATCCGATGCTGGAGGTTAAGGGAATGGAAGATAAACAAGCTCCTCCAAGCGGTTCAAACTCCAAAGCCCAAAAGCAAACCCGCTTTTATGCTCTTCAATCCCGAGGTGACCAAGAGAGCTCCCTGGATGTGGTGACCGGTATGTTGAAAGTGTTTATTATTGATGTATATGCCTTGTTATATCCTGGTGCTACTTTGTCCTTTGTGACACCTTTTGTGGCCATGAAGTTTGATATACTACCCGAAGTGTTATTAGAGACTTTTTCGGTCTCTACCCCGGTTGGTGACTGGGTGGTGGCTAGGAAAGTTTACAGGAGATGTCCCATTTCCTTATCCCATAGAGTTACTTTAGTTGACTTGGTAGAGCTTGACATGTTAGACTTTGATATGATTCTTGGTATGGGTTCGTTACATGCATGTTATGCCTCTATCCATTATAGATCTCGGGTGCTTAAATTCCAATTTCCAAATGAGCCTATTTTCGAGTGGAAAGGAGGAAATTCTATGCCTAGAGGTTAATTTGTTTCCTACCTTAAAGCTAGAAAGATGATCTCCAAAGGGTGTATTTACGATCTTGTTAGGGTGAAGGATGTTGAATCTGAAACCCCTTCTCTAGAGTCTGTTCTGGTAGATAATGAATTTTCGGAAGTTTTTCCCGATGATTTGCCTGGTATTCCTCCCGCGCGGGAAACAGATTTTGGTATTGACCTTCTTCCGGATACGCAACCTATCTCTATTCCTCCTTATAGAATGGCTCTAGTCGAGTTAAAGGAGTTGAAAGAACAGTTGCAGGATCTATTAGACAAAGGGTTTTATTCAACCGAGTATCTCTCTATGAGGTGCTCCGGTGTTGTTTGTTAGAAAGAAGGATATGTCTCTTAGAATGTGCATTGATTACCGTCAATTGAACAAAGTGACCATTAAGAACAAGTATCCCCTTCCAAGGATGGATGACTTGCTTGACCAACTTTAAGGGGCTAGTTATTTCTCTAAGATTGATCTTCCTTCGGGTTATCACCTATTGAGGGTGAGAGGGGTTGATATTCCAAAGATGTCTTTCTAAATAAGATATGGTCACTATGAGTTTTTAGTAATGTCCTTTGGTTTGACTAACGCTCCAGCGGTGTTCATAGACTTAATGAATAGAGTGTTTCGACAATATCTTAACATGTTTGTGATCGTGTTTATCGATGATATTTTGATCTATTCAAGGAGTGAAAATGAGCATGTTGACAATTTGAGGGTGGTATTGCAGGTTCTTAACGACAATCAGCTTTTCGTAAAGTTCAGCAAATGTGAGTTTTGGTTAAGGTTTGTAGCATTCTTTGGTCATATTGTGTCAAGCAAGGGTGTTGAAGTAGATCCTAAGATGATGGATGCGGTCAAGAGTTGGCCTAGACCTCTATCACCGACATATATTAGAAGCTTCTTGGGTTTGGCCGGTTACTATAGAAGGTTTGTTGAGGGATTTTCCTCCATTGCTTCTCCTTTGACGGCCTTGACTCAAAAGAAAGCTAAGTTTGTATGGTCAGAAGCTTGTGAGAAGAGTTTCCAAGAATTTAAAGATAGACTTACTTCCATTGCGGTGTTGACCTTACCGGATGGTACATATGGTTTTGTGGTATATTGTGTTGCCTCTGGAGTTGGGTTGGGATGTGTGCTTATGCAAAATGGTAAGGTGATTGCCTATGCTTCAAGGAAACTTAAAGTCCATGAGAAGAATTATCCTACCCGTGACCTTGAGTTAGTGGCGGTTGTGTTTGCCTTGAAAATATTGAGGCATTATTTGTATGGGGTCCATGTGGACATTTTCACTGATCAAAAGAGTCTCCAATATGTGTTTAGTCAAAAGGACTTGAATCTTCGCCAAAGGAGGTGGTTAGAATTATTGAAGGACTATGACATGAGTGTCCTTTATCACCCCGGTAAAGCTAATGTGGTAGCGGATGCACTTAGTAGATTGTCCATGGGTAGTGTGGCTCATGTAGAGGATTAAAAGAAAGAATTGGTTCGTGATGTGCATAGGTTAGCTCAGTTAGGTGTTCAACTAATGGACTCCACCAAGGGTGGTGTCATGGTTCCGAATCATCCTTTGTGATAGATGTGAAATCTAAGCAAGACATCCTATTTTGGTAGAAATGAAAGAGGCGGTACTTATGAAATCTATTAAGGCTTTCTCCCAAGGGGGAGATGGTGTTCTTCAGTACCAAGGTCGTTTATGTGTTCCGGATGTAGATGGCTTAAGGGAGAAAATTCTAGAAGAAGCTCATAGTTATCGGTATTCTATTCATCCGGGAGCCACCAAGATGTACCGTGATCTATGGGAAATGTATTGGTGAAATAGAATGAAGAAAGATATTGCGGGTTTTGTGGCCAAACATCTAAATTATCAACAAGTTAAGGTTGAGCATCAAAGGTCGGGAGGCTTATCCCAAGAAATGGCAATTCCCACTTGGAAGTGGAAAGAGGTGAATATGGATTTTATTGTGGGTTTGCCTCGCACCCGAAGGCAACATGATTCTATTTGGGTCATTAGAGATCGGATGACAAAAACAACCCACTTTATTCCCGTGAGGGTTTCTTTTTCGGCGGAAGACTATGCCAATTTGTATGTAAGAGAAATAGTGAAGTTGCATGGGGTCCCCTTTATCTATTATTTCCGATCGGGGTACTCAATTCACAGGAAGTCATTCAAAAAAGGGTTTGGTACTAAAGTTAAGCCTAGCACGACTTTTCATCCCCAAACTGATGGGAAAGTAGAGCGTATCATCCAAACGTTAGAAGATATATTGAGGGCATGTGTTATAGACTTCAAGGGTAATTGGGATGACCACTTGTCTTTAATAGAATTTTCTTGCAATAATAGTTATCAGTCAAGTATCGATATGGCTCCCTTTGAAGCCTTGTATGGTAGGAGATGTAGGTCTCCAGTTGGTTGGTTTGAGGTTGGTGAAATTGTTTTAATAGATCCCGAGCTAGTTTATGAAGCCATCGAGAAAGTTCGGCTTATTAGAGAGAGGTTGAGAATGGCTCAAAGTAGACAAAAGTTTTATGCCGATATGATAAGAAGGGATCTAGAATTTGAATTTAATGATTGGGTCTATCTAAAAATCTCACCTATGAAAGGTGTGATGAGATTTGGCAAGAAGGGAAAACTTAGTCCCCGGTATGTGGGGCAATACCAAATTTTTAAACGTATTGGGAAAGTTGCCTATGAGTAAGATTTTCCAAATGAGTTGGCTTCATGTTCCTATGCTTAAGAAGTGTATTGGTGATCCGGTGTCTATTATTACCCTATAAGGGTTCGGTGTTGACGAAAGTCTTTCATTTAAGGAGGTTCCGGTAGAGATCCTAGACCGGCAAGTCAAGAGATTGAGAAACAAGGAAATAGCTTCCGTAAAGTTTTTGTGGAGGAATCACCTAGTTGAGGGTGCTACTTGGGAGGTCGTGGCCGATATGAAGTCCCGATACCCTTATCTCTTTCCTTCTATTCCTATTCAAGCTTGAGATAAGTAGTTCCTCCTGAGTTTTAGTGTTTTTCGAGTCATGTGAGTATATGTGTTTTCCATGATTTCCTTATGTTTTGCATGTTCTTGATAAAATTCATGTTTAGTAAGAAAATGAGTTTTTATGATTGATTTTCCTCATGTTGTTGTGCATTAAGTAAGTGTTTCCTATTTAACTTCATGAGATGAATTGATGAACATGCTTTAGTATGCTTTTGAGAGTAATGGCATATTGGCTCCATGATATTGTGGTGAGCATGCTTTTAGTTGGAGAATAGTTCCTTCTATGATTATGAGAAATTTTGAGTTTTCATGCATAATGGGTTGTTAGATGTAGTTCCTACTTTCTCGTATTGCATTATTCATGTTTGAGATAGAGTTCAAGTTTTCTCCTTTGAATTGTGCATTATTTTGATGCTTCATGCATGATGAGTTGCTAGTATTAAGTCTTTAATTCCGTAAGGTGTCTAGATCATCATTCGAGGATGAATGTTTCCAAGGGGGCGATATTGTAACACCCCGAAAACTAGTAGGCTAAACTAGAGCTTGACGTTAGGATAAGAGTCTTAAATCTACCTCCCCGTACCTAAAAATATAGAGTTTCGTGTTAGAACGTCAAGGTACGACCCCCAAGGACCAACCATGGGTCCTTGAAGAGGACACCAAAAATATGCCTGCGCAGTGACCCACGAGGGCAACTCGCACCCTGTAGGCCCCCCACGCCTCGTGGGTAAGGGGACGTAGGTGAAAGCCCAAAAAAGCAAGTCCCAGAACCCCAACCCACGGTCACCAGCACGGGTCGTGGATCCAACCACGGTACATCAGTGGTGGGGCGTGAGTGAGGTCTGGAACTACTTTTTGGTAGTTAAGTGTAGGGGCATTTTGGGGATTTCCATCTTTAATTAATAGTAAGTGACGTCGTTTTACACTAAATTAGACTAACTATATACGGTTTTTAAGTCACCAAATTAAGTAATCTTCCTCATAATTCCAAATATCAAAACAAGAACCCAAACCCTCTCCAAAAATTCTCTCTCAAGAATTCCAAGGAAGAAGAAGAAGGAAAGTGAAGCTAGGGTTGAAGGAGCAAGGTTTTCTACTCATTTTCATTGTTATAAACAGCTAAGGTATGGTAGCTCTTCATCCATGGATAGAATTCATCCATGGAGCCCCTTCAAAACCCCTTGTTTCAAAGCTAGAAATCCCAAAAGTTAGGGTTTGACTTCAATCTCATGGATTCCTTTAAAATTAGTTTTTAATGATTGAATTATGTTTTATTATGGATATAATGATGATTTTATATGGTTTTATGTTGAATTCTTCAACAATCCACGAATTCCCCTATTTCCCAATTTAGATTTTAAAGTTTGGGTATTTATTGATGCAAGTAGAATATGATCAAATTATGCCTGTAATAACTGAACTACTTGAATTATGTTATCATCCATGTATAATGTAGTAATTCTAGATGTGTTGATGGATTCTGATCTATGGTCCTTGAAGGGAAATGTATGAGAATTATGCATGATTAAAAGGGTTATGTATATGCTTTAAGAACAATTTGTGGGTAAAGTGAATATGATTATGATCTAGTTGTTGTTGTGTTGGAGGGTTATCCTTATATACACACTTATGTATGATTATGATATAATGTGAAAGGTTTTCCCACGATATGATGATTCTAAGGTTGAAAGACTATTCTCACCTATTGAATCTATGAGCTATAGTATGATTTATTTTGGATTGAGTGTCAAGACATTCTTCCATGAATATGAACTTCAGTCAAGACTTAATATGTAATCTATGGGAATTTATGCTTAGCACCGAGTAAATATGAATATGAGATGGAAGCTTTTACACTAGTTCAGTCCGGCTTTCCAAATGGATTCCTTCTACCTTAGTTGAGTCTAGGTTCCCAAAGTATGTATCTCATGAGATGGAAACCTTCTACCTTAGTTGAGTTCGGGTTTCTAGTAGCAATCTCCTTATCTCATAAACTATGTGCCCTCATAGGTATTTAGCTAGTGAATCCACCTAATCTAAGAGTATGGTTCTACCTTAAGCAAGTAAGACGACCCCTTTTTGGTGTGGGATAGACACCGGATTCAGTGGTAAACTCACATGGTCTATGTCGGTTAAGGCCAATTCCCCATTACGATAGTATGAACAAGAAGATGAATTATGAACTATAGTAACTCAAAAAGCTTTACTTTAGTATGGGTGGGATTATGGGATCTTATTCATGCATTGCATAAGTATGCTTTAAGGGTGTGTATGGCATGTTCCTCTTATGGTATAATGATCTATGAGTTGATTATGATTATGACTTATGTTTTTTCCATTATCTTCAAAATGATACCTTAACTTAGTAAATTGCATACATTCAACTAAAATATCCCTTTCAGCATGTTTTCATGATTTTATGCATGGCTATCATACTTAGTGCATTTTTGTACTAACCCATATTTTCCTACGTTTTCCCAAGTGTAGGGTCTGGTTCTTAAGACGATCTTCATTTGGTTCAAGCTTGGATTCGACTATTCTCCTAGCTTGTGGTGAGTCCTCATGATTCGAGGACGAGTCATTCATTTGTAGTTCCTTTCTTTTATTTCCATTTCGGATTATGTAGAATGAGCATGACAAGGTAGCCCATCCGATTACCGAGGAGCGACGGGTTTTGACAGAGAGTCAAGACACTATGCCCTCCATCCATGCTTTATTTTAGCAGCACCGATGTGACTGGATGGTTGAGAGTCTAAGGCGATATAGCAAGGAGATGGTGCGTGAGTTCTACGCATCATATGCTTCCACTGTCACTACTGCCTTACCACCACGAGCTAAGGCTTTAGCCCAGCCAACTCTCCTGACTACCATGGTACATGACCTACCGTTTGACATCTCGTAAACCACCATCCACCATTTTATTTATAACCGACACACACTATGCCTATCAAAATGGCGGAGTACGATTATAGGATGGGCATCATTCAAGGCCATTCTTTTAGAGACTCAGAGCAGAGGGATTCATTACTTAGGTGGATGGCCCGACACATTGCTGAGGATAGAGAGAGCACCGAGTGGGTGCAAATTATGCAGTTGCTGATCAGGAAGGTGACCCTTAGTTTTGGGGCCAAATTTTGGTGGTCCATCGTCCGTACCAGAATGTCCCCCACACAGGCGGACAATGTCGTTACTTGGGACCGGGTAGTGATGCTTGTTGCACTAATAGCGAGATTGGAGGTTGATTTGGCACGAAATAGTCTTGCCGAGATCTATGAGAGTGCTTTTCGGAGGACTACGACCATATCCTTCCCATGCTTGATCTACTGGTTATGCAGAGAGTCTACTGTGCCGCTATGGAACTGTAATAGAATGGTCGAGGTGACCAACATAGTTGATGTGGGGCTCATGTAAAAATGAAACAATTGAGAAAAACTTATTTCCCTTACTCTCTTGCTTAAATCTTGGTTAAGCTCTTTCTTAAACTACTATTTACTTTCTCAAAACTAAGTTTAAACAATTATATTTTATTTAAAAGATTCTCAATAAGAACTCAATGAATACTTAGAAAATAGGATAATGCTGAAAAATAGACATGAACAATCAACTCAATAATTTCAATAAAACTATATAGCAACTCAATAATAAGAAATAGAATTCAATAACTTGTAACTCAAGAACTCATAATTCAAGAAAAACAGGTGGACCCTGCAGGAACTAAAAATTCGTGCCACAAAATGATAAAGATCCAAGTAATAAGAAGATATATTTTTCCAAGACTATTTTGAGCAAAAATATATTTTGAACAAGGATATACATGTTGCAGATGCAACAACAGATATGTGTACTTATTTCCAGCTACGTGGCATAAATTATCGACCACGTATAGTCATTATCAGTTATGTGTAATAGTTAGTAGCTATGTGTAAAAATAATAATTGTGTATTAGTGTATTCACACATGTAAAGTATATAACATAAAAAGTTAGATTAGTCAGCACTGGATCTTTGATATGCTCAACTAAATCAATGAAAATTTCTTTACTAATGTTGCTAATGACATTGATGGAGTTGTCTTGGCAGGTTCAAATTGCACCACCAGATCCACAATTTGTTGAATTATTACTGTTGAACTATATATCTTATTAAATTGGTCATCTTCACTAGGACTCCTTTCAAATAAAAAAGAACTAGTTTTATTTTTATCAAGGATTGAATATAATTTTTTTTTGACTTCATCTTTTAGTTCTAACATATTTATCTTATCCTTATTTTTATTAGGGATCCGACAATCTCTAGCATGGTTCACCCTCACGCCAATCATGTTATTTTAATGAAATTTCGTTCTCAAAGTTGAAGGATTTGAGTTCTTGATGAGTTTTCTTGAAATTCCATTCGTAAGCTTGATTGTTCGGATTTTAATGAGTTCTTGAGATAAAAGTTAGTTACTTGAGGGTGGTTTTGAGTAGATTATCGTGTACTTATGTTGGGTATTCGAAACTAAGTGATTTGGGAAGAAACCATTCGATTCTAGGCAAATTAGGGTCAGCAAATGAGAAAGAAATTCGTCGGGGATTTAAGGGCAAGGGCTGGTGCGCCTCCCCACCAACGCGCTAGCAGAGGGTGTCTCTAGGATAGGGGTTGGCGCCTTGCGCCACTCAATGCACCATGGTCGCCTGCCCCCACCCATTCTTCGTCGTTTAGCCACTTTGAGTTCTTTCAAAGGGTACCTATCCTACTCCCTTTTGATTCTAATTACTCTAAACTACTTCTAAACATCTAGAAATCATTCATAACATGAATCACTACCTTGAATTCATAATTCAAATTCAAGGTAGAGCTAAGAGTCAATTCTTGAGAGTTCTTCGAGTCATTTTTAAAAGTCTTTTTACAATCTCTTAAACATTGTTGTAAGATTTGAGGAAGAGTAGATTTGAGTTCATTTTCCTTAAAACTATTTATGGGAACTAAATATTCCTAAGAGAAATGTTTGTGCATTTAAGAAAAGAGGAAACACCAATTTCCAAAAGAGTTCATGACCATTTTTTAGTACTATCTCTTTTAAGAGAAATATTTTGAGTAATAATCTTAAACTTGAGGAAGAGGAAATGTTTTCTTTAAAACATATAAGTTAAGTTATATTTTGGGAAAGTATTGAGCACCGATATTGGGGAGAGTTCTAACAACTCATAGCTCCCATAAACCATGTAGCCAACGTGGGTAAAAATGGTCATATTTTTTAGAAGATTCCTCATTGCTTTTTAGAATAGACTAGTGGATCCACTTAGTTTAAGAGTTCTATATCCCGGCAAGGTATAAGACAGTTTTGGTAGCGTGGGAGAGAGGATGTATCATCACATAGCTCATAGTGATGGTTGTTGGTTAAAGAATCTCCCAAAAAAAGTTTACCTTGTATTTTTACATACAAACTGAGATATATTGTATTTTTCCATACATTGAGTTGCTATCTACTATTTAAAAAGCTTTTCTTTATATCATATTATTGTTATTGCTTTTATATTGAAATGAGTTGAGTTGAGACGAGGTATGTTGTTTCTTCATTTCCACTTAAAGCTTATGTCGTGTTTTAGATTTCCCCTCGCATGCTCGTACATTTCATGTACTGACGCCATTTGGCCATCATTTTTTATGAAGTAGATGCAGGTAACCAGGATCACCATCCAACACTTCGTTGATCAAGTTGAGTTCCAAAGTTGTTGGTGAGCCTCCTTTCTTCTGGAGGATCCCTAATTTACTTTCATTTATTTCAGTCTTTAGGATGATTGGGGGTCTTGTCCTGACATCCCTCATAGTATTAGAGGCTTCATAGATAGATAGACATAGTTCATCAGTCTTTTCATTTTCAATTGTGTATGTTGAGACTTGAGTTGCCTCTTTCTCTATTTAAATGTTTTATTTCTATAATGTTCTGAGTGTTTCTTTGAGACATTGAGTAAAGTTCTGCTTTTTGAGTTTATCTTATTGATGAGTAAGTCTTCCACTAAGAGTTAAATCAGGCCAAGGGTGCGCTTGGGGCCAGCAATGGTTCTCGAGTGCCAGCAGCATCCTGGGTTTAGGCTCGGGGGTTGACAAACTTGGTATTAGAGCCCAGTGTTCAAGAGTCCTATGGCTTCTATGAAGTCGTGTCTGTTAAGTCCTAGGTATCGACTTGAAGCATGCCATATCTATAATTAGGAGGTTGCGACATTTACAAACAATTTACTTCCTTCATACTCTTTTCGTGCGATAGAGTTCATCTCTATAAAAGTTTCTTTCTAACTCGTGATTGTGCGTATATTTAAGATCATGCCTCTACGAAGAGTTGTCTAAGGTCGTCTTTCTAGGAGGAATGTCGATCCACAAAATCAAGGGGTACCCAATGCACCAGAAGTTCAACCCCAAGGAGAGGTCACAAATGCGGAGTTTCGGGATGCTATCCGGATGTTGTGTCAAGTGGTAGCCAACCAAGCTAGGAAACAGAGAGGGAATCAATATGATGTTTCTCATATATCCAGTATCTTTGAGTTCTTAAGGATGAAACCTCCAGACTTCACCGGTTCAAGTACCACTGAGGATTCAAAAAATTTTATGGAGGAGTTGTAGAAGGTTTTTGAGGTTATGCATGTTATTGATGCTGAGAAAGTGGAACTAGCTGTATACCAATTGAAAGGTGTTGCAATAATATGGTACGGTCAATGGAAGAAGAGTAGAGCTGAGGGTGCACCAATTTTGACATGGGATGTTTTGGAAGAGGCCTTCATGGGTCGTTTCATTCCCTATGAACTATGAGAGCCAAAGGTAAGGTAATTCCTCACTTTTAAGCAGGAATCTATAAGTGTGCATGAGTATAGCCTCAAGTACACCCAACTTTCCCGCTATGCTGCAGAGATGGTTGCTGATGTGAAGAGCATGATGAGTTTGTTTGTTTCTGGGTTGTCTCGTCTTTCAAGGAAAGAGGGTAAGGCAACTATGTTGATAGGAGATATGGACATAGCAAGACTTATGATCCATGTGAAGCAGGTTGAAGAAGATAAGCTGAGAGATAGATAAGAGTTCTGAAACAAGGAAGCTAAGACAACTGGAAATGAGTACGGACAACAGAACAATAATGTGAATATTTCATTTTTCCAAAAAAAAGCAAAATGGACCTGCTCCATCGTCTGCTAGTGCACCTATACCATGGAATAGAGGTGAGTTCAAATAATCAGAATTCGCAGAATTTTAGAGTTAGACTTGCACACTCTTAAGGTAGTGTGGCACAAGGACGTAATGAGACTCTTGCATCTGCTAAGTGTGGTAGAAACCACTGAGGATTGTGTCTTGATGGCTCCATTGGCTGTTTCAAGTGTTGTCAGAATGGTCGCTTCATGAGAAAGTGCCCTAAGAATAAGAAGGGAAATGGTAATGGGGAAATAGAGCTCAATCTTCTTCAGTGGCTATGCCACACAGAGCTAAACCTAGAGGAGCTACTTCAGGGACATGTGGAGTAGCAAACCGTCTATATGCTATCACATGTTGCCAAGAGCAAGAGAATTCGCCAGATGATGTCACTTGTATGCTCAAAGTCTTTTCTTTTGATGTATAGACATTGTTAGATCCAAGTGCGAGTCTATATTTTGTGACTCCATATATAGCTATGAGGTTCAATATTATTCATGAACAACTTCTTGAGCCCTGCAGTGTTTCTACACTTGTTGGTGAGTCTATTTTGGCTGAGAGAGTTTATCGTGATTTTGTCATTTCTGTCAATCACAAGGACACCATGGCTGACTTAGTCGAGTTAGACATGGTAGATTTTGATGTTATTTTAGGTATGGACTGCCTTCATCCCTATTTTTCCTTAGTCGATTGTACAACTCGAGTTTTTAAGTTCCAGTTTCCTGATGAGCCAGTTATAGAATAGACAGTTATAGAGTAGAGGAGTAGTCCAGTCGTGCCAAAGGGTCATTTTATTTCATACCTTAAGGCGAGAAAGTTGGTTTCCAAGGGGTGATCCACAACTTAGTATGAGTTAATGACTCTAGTGTTCAGACACCACATGTTCAATCAGTTCCAGTTGTGAGTGAGTTTCCAGAGGTCTTTCTAGATGATCTTCCCGTAGTCCCTCCTAAGAGATAAATAGACTTCGGTATATATATTTTTCCTGATACACGTCATATCTCTATTCTGTTATATATGGCTCCTGTTGAGTTGAAAGAGTTAAAAGTGTAGTTGAAAGATCTCCTTGAAAAAGGCTTCATTAGACCAAGTGTATCACCTAGGGGCGCTCCAGTCTTATTTGTGAGGAAGAAAGATGGTTCTCTTAGAATGTGTATAGACTACAGTTAGTTGAACAAGGTCGCTATCAAGAATAAGTATCATCTTTAAAGAATTGATAATCTCTTTGATCAACTTCAGGGTGCCACTTGTTTTTCTTAGATAAACCTCAGATCTAGCTATCATATGTTGAGAGTAAGAAAAAGTGACATCCCTAAGACAACATTCAGGACCCGCTATGGTCATTATGCGTTTCTAGTCATGTGTTTTAGTTTGACTAATGCTCTTGCAGTGTTCATGGACCTTATGAGTAGATTGTCTAAGCCTTATTATGTTTGTTATCGTATTCATTGATGACATTCTAATCTATTCATGGAATGGGGAAGATCATGCTAGTCATCTCAGAATAGTTCTCCAAACCCTCAAGGATAAGGAGTTGTATGCCAAATTTTGTAACTGTGAATTTTGGCTTGAGTCTGTAGAATTATTAGGCCATATTGTTTCTGGTGATAGCATTCGAGTTGACACTCAAAAGATTTAGGTAGTACAGAACTGGCCTAGACCTGATATGCCCAAAAACACCTCCCTAAAGAAGTAGAAGTGGTCGTTGCCAAATAATGAACCCAACTTGTAGGTTGGGGTCGATCCCACGAGGAATATGGTTCAGACTTAAAACTTAACTCACTATTATCTCTCTTTAGTCAAACTATTTTTGAGAAAAGTAAACTGGGGGGATTTTGCAAATAAGTAACAGATTTGAATGCTTAAGTAACAAGTAAACAAG
The DNA here is from genome assembly GCA_036250405.1 of Solanum raphanifolium. NCBI lineage: Eukaryota > Viridiplantae > Streptophyta > Magnoliopsida > Solanales > Solanaceae > Solanum > Solanum raphanifolium. Next base: position 74,609 of record JAJOOE010003474.1, read on the forward strand.
ATTCACAGTTTGAGTTACAATATGAGATTGAAATTAGGGTATATGTGTTCCCCACGAACTCTTAATGCAATAATCCTAATAATAGTAATCCTCTCCTAGTGTTTGACATGCAAGGTTGGTACGTTAGGTATCTCTAAGTGATTGGTCCTCCAAGTAGGGAATTTCACCGCGCAACTTGGTCCATCTACGAGTGTATGCTTTACTAACCCTTATCTTTACCCTAGATTAGTCATCATATCAATTTAGTTTAGTTTTCACCCACACTTTAATTAAAATCAGACTATTAGATAGAATCCACTAAATCTCTGTTATTTAATCCTTTTCTCATTCATTACCTCCTTGGTCCGGCAAGTAGGAACGAGGTGGGTTCTAACGTTGGCCATCATTAAAAATACTTCTAAACGAAAGGATTAACAATACATTCATAAACACTATGCAAAAATCACTTCATTATTATTCATACCTTGTTAATTGATCATGGTTCCCACAACCCTAGTTGTGGATTTAGCTACTCATGCTTGAGAGTTCACAATTCATAATTAGGTTAGAAGAATTTTATGAACTTACAGTTAGAATATATGAAACGCGAAATCTTCAATTGAAATTCAAAGAAAAAATTGTATAAACCAACTTCCAAATATTAAATTGCTAAGTGTTTGCAAAATTAATCAAACATCCACTTTGATGACCCCTCTCATTTAAATTACCTATAGAAATACCTATAGCTTTTTGTTCCCTACCCGTTTCAATTTAGCTATGATTAGTAGTAATCATAGCTATAGTGAATAGGTCTAAGTTTTTTATTCTCCTTGCTTGTAAGGGGAGAGTCTCCCTTATTTAAATTTCATAGTTGATATGTAAAGAGAGGAGTCCTCTCTTAGGTGTCTTCTTTGAATTTCCTTTAGATTATGGGGATGATTAAGATATTCTTAGTAGGATAACTAAATCAGAACCACCATAGGTCTGGAGGTAAGGTTTATGTCCCCTTCCTTGTACCTTCGTTGTTTTTATTTATGATAAGGCCTGGGGGTGTTGCTAAGCCCCTAACCAACCTAAGGGTCGTTTATATAAAAAAAACAAAAAACCTTACAATAGTTTCGAACCTCCATAAACGAGAATTACATCTAATATTTATAGAAAACAAATCCCAACCTAAGTAGGAAACAAAATAAGGAAATAACTGCTCAGATGCGGTTTCTATCGACATTTCGACCTACGGTTCGTAGGTCACCCTCCGTGGTTTCACACTTATGCATTATTCCAGTGCCTCCAAACGATGACTCCACCTACGATCAATAGATTGGACTACGGTCCGTCCTATCACTCTGTGGTTTGAGTACTGAAACTCCACCTTCTTACCAGGACCTACGACTACCCATTTACGTCCCGTCACTACACATACGGTTCGTGGCTCTCTCCATTATTGGCTACTTCTACAATTTTCAGGTCACATCTTCATCAACCGCATCCAAGCCTATTTCCTGCAGGAATTACACAAAAAAAATTATTTCTAATAACAAACTAGCCCAAGAAACACACAAACTTTAAGTGAAATGCATAAAAAAAAATACCGTAAACTCTTGGTATATCAACACCCTCAACTTAAACTTGTTGTTTGTCCTCAAGCAACACACTTAAACTCTAAACGACACTTAAGTAGAAGCAAACATACAAACTTAAGCAATCACATGACTCTCTCAATCAATTCCATCACTAAGTGCAAATCTTTTTTCTAGACTCGACAAGCTAACTCATGTGGATCAGAACAAGACATAGATAGACCAGTAGACATCACAACATAAACTTTTCACAATCACCAAGGTACCAACTCTCCAACAATGTAACTAGTGCCATCACTTCAAAAGAAATCCTTTTTCACACTATCATTCTGAATTTCAAGTTTTAAGGATTTATTCAACACTCACGCTCAGTGGTGACTTCAAGTACAGTTAGTGCTCAATACCATAGGCTTGCCCTTATTTTCACCGCATAGACTCTCCAAACTAGTCACTAGGATCACTATAGGACTTTCTTAGCTTGTAACGTAAGCTCAGGGTCAGGTAGGGTACATTTGGGTACTTTTAGTTAATTTTCTGCCCTCCTGGACATTACATTGGACTTTTACCTCTTCTCTCAACCAATTCTGGAGATCTTTTAATTTTCAACTCTTTTCTTTTTCCCTCTTCTCTCAACCAATTCTAGATATCTTTTTATTTTCAACTCTTTTCCTTAATTCACTTCAACACAGATGTGATTTTGACTTTATCGCTCTTCTATTTCCACTTTTGTTTTCTTTTTCTATTACTTCATCTTTCTTTGTCTTTCAGCATCTTCAACATTCTTCTTTCACATGTTTTTCTATCTTTCTTTCTTCTGCACACAACTCTTTTGATACCCTTTTATTTTGGTTACCTTTTTCATAGCCACCCTCAACTTATGTATTTTACATGAGTTGAGGTACACAATATTTGATGCTTGACCAGGGCCAAGATTGAGGTAACCTTTTGAATTAGCCACCCTCAACTTAGGCTTTTGGCCTACATCAAAGTGCACATGTCCAAGGAGGGACCAGGGACAAAACAATCTTTTAGGGAAGGTGAGCTAGGTGTATTGAAAGAAGTGATATTCGTTAGGCTCAAACATTTGGATAAGAGGGGAGCATTTAATTCTTTTGGTTGACTTTTAGGCCTGAGTGGACTCATTTGTTCAAGGGCCTATGATAATTTCCCAACTTCTAGCCTAGATTATCTTAGCAGGACCAACAGGGCAAGTTCTAGATTGGCAGATACAACATTAACATTCACACTTTACTGATACACACTTGGAACATTGTTTCATTACCGGATCATTGAATTACCCAGTTCAAATTCTATCTTAAGTCATGGTATCATATTGGTTCCTTATCATGTCATATGAAGATCCAACACATTCAACTTATTAAGCATATAGATCTTGCACATTTCAAAAGTTTTGGACGGGTATCAATTTTATGCTCGTGTGCATCATGCTTTCATTCTTCTACTTACTTCTACACATACAATCCTTAACATGCCGGTTCAACATAAAAGTAAAAAGTCCCATTGGGAAAAAGAACACAGGCAAGAAACCCCAAGGGAGGATTATGAGTTGGGTTACTCAGACTTCACCCTATCACTTACAACCCATTTACCCCACCCCAACAAAATAAGGTGCAATTGTCCTCAATGCACAAAATAAAAATTAAATCATAGCGTGAAGCAAACCTATGGCACAAATGCGCCGAAGACCCATCAAGAAGGGGGTGGGTCTGATTTCCTGGAACCTGCTACATCAGAACTAGGAACGCAAGCAGTAGCGCCCTTATCAGTAGTCGAAACACCCTCAGTAGTGCTCAATACGCCATACAGGCCAACATCCACCTCACGAGCCCATTGTTGCCGCATCTTCTCATTAATGATGGACTATTTTTAGGGCTGCCTCAAACTATTGGTGCTCCCTCTTCCTCATCCATCGAGCCTCCTTAGTGTCGGAAGTGTGATTGGAGGAGCAGTGGCGCTTCCCAGCCACACGGGAAGGGTAGGGTGGTGGCATAGAGTCACCAAATAGGTCAGTCATCACCATATCGTCCACCACATCCACCGGTGCAGTCTCCGGGACCATCTCAGCATGGGCCAAGAGGGAATCAACATCAGTATGGAGGTTATTCAACTCCGTCTGGAAGGTGGTGATATCAATACCATGGCCAGGCCTCTCCAAAACTCGTAACTCAAATACTTCCAGGCGCTTATGAATGGCCTAAATCGTCATATCCATCATCTGCTCCATCCTAGCCTCAAATTCCTCAATAGAACGCTGCATCCAAGGCCTCGGGTGCTACAGCAAGGTAGCCATCTGGACCTCCAACTTCTGGACTCTGTCCAGAGGAACAACAATGGACCCTGAAGGAGAAGTGGCTCTTGATGAGCTCGCGGCCTGACTAGTGGTGGCGGTGGGGGGAGCCTGTGCATCTGTGGTAGTGAGAGGAATAGAAGATTCAGCAGTTCTATCCTCTCTACATCATCGGCAAGATCAACACCCAAAGGAGGTAGGTCAACCTGGGGGTCTCTCCGCGGTGCAGCAAGGTTGGCATCATCTCTAATGAGGCCAATGTCCACAGTCTTGGTGGCCTCTATCAAACAATCACAATGCCAAATAGGTACTTGCACAAATGGAATATGAGACAAGGAAAAGACAAGGTGGAAGTGGTCTTGAAGGCCCTCTCATGTATCTCCACGATCAAAATCCAGGCGAAGTCCATCTCCAGTCTTACCACAAGTGCTGCCAACATCACAGCCATATCCCAAGTAACTACGTTGTCCGCTTGAGTGGGGGACAATATAGTACGTACAATGATCCAAAAGAACTTCCCAGTGAAGCTTAGGGTAGCATTTCTGATACCCAAAGTCATATTCCGCACCTACTCGATACGTTCCCGTTATCTGTAATGTGACAGACCATCCACTGGAGCAATGTGTCTCTCTGCTCAGTATCTCTCTGGAAATCCCCGTTCAGCACCAAGCCCATCATATAGTCATACTTCGTTGTACTGATTGGCAGAGTCTGGGATGGACCATAAATAAACCGACGGATAGTCGTCTCAAAGATATCAATTGAGAAGTTCTGCACTAGAGTCGCCTGAAGTCGAGGCTGAGCTACTGGCTTAGCCCGTTTGGAGATAGAGTTATGGATAGTGGTGGCATAGGAAGCATAAAACTCTCGAGCCATCTCCTCACTAAATTTTCCCGGACTTCGTGCCATCCACTCATACTTATGTCTCTTGGATAGCTCCTCAATAGTAGGCATGGTGTGGAGGCTACATGTAAGAACCCGACTCTCCTCTGTAATAATGTGGACCATCTTCTGATGCTCATTAACCATCTTGGCATCCGAATAGATTTAGTATTGGCCCTTAATGCACCACATGTTCGGCTCAGTGGCACTAGGGGTTGGCTTAACTCTGGGAGGTACTAGGATGTGTCCTGATTTATCGGCCTCATATGATAAAGTGGAACTGCCACAGGAACGGGAGCCGAAATGTGACTCAGAGCAAGAATAGGACTCTCCTGTATAAGAAACCCCCTCCTCAGACTGGGGGGCAATGACCTCGACCTCGTCACTCATAAAAATTACCTACTGGGACTGGCGCCTAGCGGTCTATGGTACAATAGGGGAGTCTCTGGTGGTCTGCAGGATGTACTCCTGATTAGTGTTCTCATCTAACAGGCGTCGGGAAGGGGCGACTGACTTGGACTTACCCTTCCTTGAGTAGATGGGAGCTTCTTTCAAGGCGATGGTACCTATGGAAGCTTAGTTAGTACCCAAAGAACACAAAAAAGACCCAAGAAAAGTTTTGAAACAAGAATAAAACTTAGACGAAAAAAATCAAAAGTTCCGAACATTAGCAAATTTGGTGACCCACAGTCGGTACGTACGATACGTCGATGGATTTACAACCCGTGGGTTCCCTCTGTAGGTCAGAGTGCCCATTTTTTAGGTCTCTGATGTTGGAACTACGGATGTGCAGAACGGACCGTTGATGGAACGACGGACCGTAGTCCACACAGTGGTTCACAACTTAGCAAGAATTTTGAGCAGGGCTAGTGATGGGCCACGACCTACCATTTGTTGGTGGTGGTCATTGATCAGTGTTGTGCCAGACATGATGTTTAACTTTCATCCAACTATCAATTTCAACAATCACTCAAACAAGTTAAGTCTACACATGCATTTCAACATATTTTTCAGTAGTTCATCATCCGTAGGGTTTCGATTACACATAATTCAACTTTCAACACAATTAAAACAACAACACCCTAAGTCCAAACTTCCAATTAGACCTAGAAAACCTATTTATTCAATTAAAACTACTTACACACTCACACACCATCATTCCAAGGGTATTATCTAACTTAGATTCAACCAATTATGAAAACAATTGAATTACCCGAGGTCATGTTCATCGTTGTCACTTCAATTTGAAATAATGAATTGTTCAAAGTTTGGGAGAAATCGATTTACCTGACAAGTAAGAAACGATGGTGAGTGTGTTATCACGTGCAAATGCTCCTAGACCAAGGGCGACACATTAGAAACTTACCTAGGATCTACGGATGCCATCCACGGTTCGTGGATTGACTGGCTGACCGTCGATGGGACCCGTAGACCACCGCAGCAGCTAATTTTCTACAAATTTGCCTTTTCATCCCTGTACACGTAATAAACATTAGGCCTTCCTTTTTACATTTTCTGGAAACTCTTTTTAGACACGGACATTATTCTATCTATAGCTAGACAACACAAAATATAAAACCTGATAAACACCTATCTAAAAAGCTACAAAATTAAAAAGAAAACTCTTATAGTTGGCTAGATTGTACATCTTGGGTTGCCTCCCAAGAAGCGCTTGATTTAACTTCGCGGCACGATGCAGACACCTGAATTACTCAAACTTCATCAAGGTGCCAAGCCTCTCTCACTTCATTGATACTCTTAGATTTCCCCAAGTAGATTTTTATCCTCTGTCTGTTCACCTTGAACCTTGTTCCTTCATTGTTCTCGAGCTCAATCGCTCCATGTGGAAATCCTTGAGTTACTTTTAATGGCCCGGTCCACTTGGACTTAAGCTTACTATGAAACAAGCGCAACCTTGAATCAAATAAGAGCAACAAATCACCGACAATGAATTCATATTTTTTGATCTTTTTATCATGGTACTTCTTCATCTTCTACTTGTACAAGCCTGAACTATCATATGCTTTTAGGGAAAACTCAATCTATGTGGCACTCCTATCCAAATTCAACTTTTTTAGCACCCACATTGCTTTATGCTCTAGCTCCACAAGTAGATGGAAAGACTTCCCATATACAAGTTCGTAGGGGGACATACCTATGGCAGTTTTGAATGCAGTGCGGTAAGCCCATAGCGCATCATCAAGCCTCCTTGACTAGTCAATTCTGTTAAAATTTACGGTCTTTGCAAGAATTTACTTTATCTCACTATTCGACACTTCAACTTTCCCACTTGACTGTGGATGATACAGGGTTGCTACGCTGTGGCGAACACCATACTTCTCAAGCAACACCTTAAACAACTTATTACAAAAGTGAGAACCTCCATCGCTTATGATTGCCCTTGGTGTACCAAATCTGGAGAAGATATTCTTTTTCAGGAATACACTGAAACTCTTTCCCTCATTGTTTGAAAGTGCAACTGCATCCACCCATTTCGATACATAGTCAACCGTAACAAGAATGTACTTCATCCCATTCGAACTCACAAAAGGACCCATGAAATCAAGACCCCAAACGGCAAAAGGCTCAATTACCAGTATTGGGTTCATCGGTAGTTCTTGCCTTTTTGAAATTCCTCCTTCACGTAAGGCACCGGTCACAAGACTTTGCGAAATCATGAGAATCTTGGTGGATGGTAGACCAGTAATACCCATATTGCAAAATTTTATAGGCAATCCAGATACCACTATGGTTCCCACCAACAGGCGACGAATGACACGCCTCTAGTTTACTCATCATCTCAACCTCGGGCACACAGCGACAAATAATCCCATCAGCACAAACACAAAACAATTAAGGCTCATCCCAAAAGAATTTTTTAACATCAGACATGGATTTATTTCTTTGGTGGAATGACAAATCTAACGGAACCGAATCACTTGCCAATTAGTTAGCAAAATTTGTGAACCAAAGGTTAAGATCATAAGAAGCAGCCAATACTTGTTCATCAGGGAACGCATCATTAATCTCAACTCCATCCTCAAACTTGTTCATAGCCTATTCCTCTAATCTGGAAAAATGATCAGCAACCCAATTTTCTCTCCCCTTTCTATCATTTACCTCAAACTCGAAATCTTGAAACAAAAGTACCCATCTAATCAACCTTGGTTTTGCATCGTTTTTAGCCATCATATACCTCAATGCAGAATGTTCAGTATGCACTATGACCTTAGAACCAAGAGAGTACGACCTAAACTTCTAGAATGCGAAAACCACAGCAAGGAGTTCATGTTCAGTCACAATATAGTTCTTTTGAGTCACATTCAGAGCTTTGGTGGCATAGTAAATCGGATGAAGAATCTTCTCTCGTCTCTGTCCTAATACTACCCCAAGCGCCACCCCACTTGCATCACACATCACTTCAAACGGTTTCCCTCAATCCGATGAAATAATGATAAGTGCGGAGGTTAACATGGCTTTCAACTCCCCAAATACTTTCACACAAGCATCATCAAAATTTTAGAGAATATGAACCTCCAATAGAAACATGCGTGCCCAAGAAAACTCTGAACACCTTTTATAGAGATGGGTGGTGGAAGCTTTTCTATTACCTCAACTTTGGATCTGTCAACCTCAATACCTTTCTGCGAAATCCGATGACCTAGAACTATACCCTCTTGGACCATGAAGAGGCACTTTTCCCAATTGAGCACAAGATTGCACTCTTCACAACGTTTTAATACCTCGGCCAGATGCATCAAACAACCATCCAACGAGTCACCTACCACAGAGAAATCATCCATAAATACCTCAATTGTGTCCTCCACCATATATGAAATTATCGGCATCATACAATGCTGGAAGGTCGCTAGACCATTACATAACCCAAATGGCATCCTTTTGAACGCGAAAGTCCTATAAAGACAAGTGAAGGTGGTCTTCTCTTAGTCTTCCGAAGCAATGGAGATTAGATTGTAGCCTGAATACCGATCTAGAAAACAGTACCAACCCTTACAATGGCATGGGGAAATGGTCTTTCTCAGTCCATGAAATCAGCTTGCAGTAGTCCATGCACACTCTCCAACCAGTCACTGGCCTTATTGGAAAAAGCTCATTTTTAGCATTCGGAACCACAGTGATTTCTCCCTTGTTTGGCACACACTGTACTAGGCAAACCCAACTACTATCAGCAATAGGTTATATCACTCCAACATCCAACAACTTAATGATTTCCTTCTTACACAACTTTTTGCATAGGAGGATTCAGGAGTAGTCTCCTTTGATGCTCAATACTTTGCTTACTGTCCTACATGGATTGGATTTTGTGAGAACAAATGCTTAGTGGGATGATACGCTCAAATTACACCTCCCTAAAGAAGCATAAGCGATCGTTATCAAGTAAAGAACCTAACTTGTAGATTGGGGTCGATCCCACGAGGAATATGGTTTAGACTTAACTTTAACCTACGATTATATTTGTTTAGTCAACGTACTTATGAAACAACTAATTAAAGAGGGGGGTGGGGGGATTTGTGAAACAAATTTTGGAAATTATGTGAACAATCAATGAACAAGTTTCAAACTTTAAGTGTTATCAAGATGAGAGAAAAAGTAGGGTGTATGTGTTCCCCATAAGCTCATAACGCGGAAATCCTAGTAATAGTAATCTTTTCCTAGTGTATTACATGTAAAGTGACAAGTTAGGTATCTCTAATTCCTTGGTCCGACAACTAGAAAATTTCACCCCGCACCTTGGTCCGGCTACGTGTGTATAATTTACTAACCCTTACCTTTACCTCATATTAGACATCACATCGATGTATGGCTTAGTTTTCACCCTCGCACCAATCGAAACTAGACTATTAGATAGTATCACACTAAATCTATGTTGATAATTCTTTTCTTATTAACTACCTCCTTGGTCCGACAAGTATCAACAAGGCGAGTTCAAACGTTGGCCACCGTTAAAAAGACTTCTAAACAAAAGAATTATGAATGCATGCAACAACACTATTCAAGAATTACTTGGTTACTATTCATACGCTGTTAATTGCTCATGGTTCTCACAACCCTAGTTGTGGATTTAGTTAACCATAGTAGCAAGAACACAATTCATATATTTAGATGAAGAAATCATGAACTTACATATTGAGAAGAATAAACCCAGAATCTCAACTTGAGTTGCAAAGTCAAAATCTTCAAAACGAACTTAGGAAATTAAGAATTACTAAAGTTGCAAGTTAATCTCCAAAGCTAAAAACTAGAACTAAAATAATATAGTCTAACCCGAAAATAAGAAGAAGAAAAAAACCCTAAAAAGTATCCCTATAAATGATCTCCTCCAAAATAATTATTTCTATGAACTATTTATAGATATAGAAAACCCTAAATAAAATAAGTGACTCCAAATTAAATTAAGAATCCAAAACCAAAAGGAACTGAATTCCTATTTAATTTCCGTGAAGTTGTCTGCGTGAAACCGCCTCAAATTATTTGAGGGGCCTTCTTTGGCTGCCACGTGGCAGCTTCCAATTCCAATTCCAACTTTGATTGGCTTCATCAATTGCCACATGGAAGTTTCCTTTTTCAATACACAATTTGCAGCAAATATGCATCTTATATATTTATATATTATTATATTAAATTTAATCAATTAAGTTGTCTGTTTGATTTCCTTCTTTAACCTTTCATCTTTAATTCGTTTTAGCTTCAAACATCTTCATTTTTCCACCAAGTTAATCCTACAAAATAAAATATACTATTTAGCACAATTCATAAAATTCAAGCTCAAAAAGGACAAAAATAAATAATAAATGTGAGAAAAATAATGATTAAAAATATGTATTTTGACCTCACATCAACACCCCACACTTAAAATTTTGTTCGTCCTCGAGCAAACATTAAAGCTCATCTCAAAAAATTAAAAAAAAAATGTCATCACTTTGGTTAATACAAATAATTAGTCCATATACCAATTTCAAAACACCAAGTAGACTTTTCAATCATTATGCAAGACATACAAATAAACAATAAACATCTAACCTCCTAACCTCAAGGAAGGACTTTGAACTCATCAAATTTAAGCTTGCTTACCTACTCTCACTTATCTATCATGACACAAGTGCCCTCACAAAAAGAAATAGTCCACACACTCAATTCAAAAGATTGAATATAAATTAAGGACCTTATATCAAGAACAACTCTCACACTCACAAATAAATTTCACATGTATGCACAAAGATCCATAGGCTTGCCCGTTATGTACAGCTCCACTAATTAAGCATGCTTGAATAGAATCAAATAGGACTTTAATGGGTTGTAATGTAGGCTAGGGGACGGGTAGGAAAACTATATAATAGTTACTTACACTTACTTAAGCACTTTGCAATTTTATACTTCATTACCTATTATTTTCTTCTCTTTATTTTCAGCCCTCTCTTCAACAATTATTTCACAAGTAATTCTCATCATCTCAAGAATGCTTCAATCTTTTCTTTTTTATGTTTTCCTCCATAATAGCCACCCTCAACTTACGTATTTTACATGCATTAAGGTGCACGATGTCCTTGGAAGGACCAGGGTCATCATCAAGGTAACTCTTTTTTTTTTTCATATCACATTCTTTTGTTCTTTTTTTTGTCACATTCTTTCAAAGACGGCTTTTAAGCACATTGTAGCTATCATTGATTACATTTTCACTCAACCATCAATTTCTCTCAGAATTGATAATTAGAATAAGTCTATACTATAATGCTCAAGGAACCAAGGTGCAAAAACTAGGGATTCAACAAAGTAGTCAAGAGCAAAATATGGCTACCAACAAAAGGCTACAGGCTCAAAAGGGTTAACTAGTGATAAAATATCTGAAAAGGCTAAAATTTACCAGATAAATCAAAGAAAGCCTATTTTCATCTCCTAAACAAGGCATCACTTTTATTTCGCTTCAATAACATGCAAGGCAAGTTCTAGACTAAGATGCAAAACATGGAATAAACAAATTCTCACCACACATGGCACAAATATCAATCAAGATGGATCAATTCCACTTCTAAGAGAGACAAGATCATAACAAACTACAAAATAAAATAAACTATATACAAAGTCACAACCATGAGCTTAGATGTCAAAGAGTCTACATTTTTTTTAATCAAGCATTCACAAGAAAGTACTACTCAAAAATTAGGCCTAAATAGCAAGTATCACACCACTCAAAAGGGTCTTTTCTTTTCTCTCAAAAAAAAATTAAAAGAAAATTTATTCCTAAAAAATAAAATACACTCGATTTAAAGGGACTATCCTCAGGAAAAGAAGCGAAAACAGAAGTCAAGGAACCCATCCTAAAAAAAAGACTCAATAAAACAGTAAAAACTAGGAATTCATTCCTTCACCCCACACTTAAAAATATGTTATGTCCCCAAAACATCAAATAAAATTTAAAACAAGGGTTAGGAAAACTCCATGAGGCCTTATGGCCTAACTAGTAGCATGCTCTCTTTATTTTTCATCAAGGGTCAAACGCACCCCACACTTAAGCTCAGACATGCTCCTTTGCTTCAATTTTTATTTTTTTTTATTTTTGGATACTCAGACTTCCCCTAATCTGCAAAAACAAGACAAAAAAAGTGACACTAATAAAATAAAAATAAAATAAGAAGTTACACTACTAATTGAGTTGTCTCCCAATAAGCGCTTAATTTAACGTCGCGGCAGAACACAAACACCTTACTTACTCAGATTCCATCTCTTTGACCCTCTCCGATTGGATTATTGTGTACTCCTTGATTAGCCATTTTTCTCAATTCAGGATCGTAGAGGGTCAAGAATTCACATCGACTCCGTGTACTTCGGATACAATAGAGTTGAAACCTGTAGAAAATAAAACTAAAAACAAAAATGTAAAATCGGGAAATACTTGACTAAAGTTCAATAATATAATTAAATTTAATCTAAAAGTCTTATTCTCCGGCAGCGGGGCCAAAATTTGATACGCTCAAATTATACCTCCATAAAAATGCATAAGCGATCATTATCAAATAAAGAACCCAACTTGTAGGTTGGGGTCAATCCCACGAGGAATATAATTTAGACTTAACTTTAACCCACGATTATATTTGTTTAGTCAACGTACTTTCGAAACAAGTAATTAAAAGGGGGAGGGGGGGGATTTGTGAAACAAATTCTGGAAACTATGTGAACAATCAATGAACAAGATTCAAACTTTAGGTGTTATCAAGATGAGAGAGAAACTAGGGTGTACGTGTTCCCCACAATCTCATAACGGGGCAATCCTAGTAATAGTAATCATTTCCTAGTGTAACTTGCAAAGTGACAAGTTAGGTATCTCTAATTCCTTGGTCCGACAACTAGAGAATTTCACCCCGCACCTTGGTCCGGCAACTAGAGAATTTCACCCCGCACCTTGGTCCGGCTACGTGTGTATAATTTACAAACCCTTACCTTTACCTCATATTAGACATCACATCGATGTATGACTTAGTTTTCACCCTCGCACCAATCGACACTACACTATTAGATAGTATCACACTAAATCTATGTTGATAATTCTTTTCTTATTAACTACCTCCTTGGTCCGGCAAGTAGCAACAAGGCGAGTTCTAACGTTGACCACCGTTAAAAAGACTTCTAAACGAAAGAATAATCAATGCATGCAACAACACTATTCAGGAATTACCTAATTATTATTCATACGGTGTTAATCGTTCATGGTTCCCACAACCCTAGTTGTGGATTTAGATACCCATAGTAGCAAGAACACAATTCATATTTTTAGAAGAAGAAATCATGAACTTACGTAATGAGAAGAATAAACCCAGAATCTCAACTTGAATTGCAAAGTCAAAATCTTCAAAACGAACTTAGAAAATTAAGAATTGATAAAGTTGCAGGTTAATCTCCGAAGCCAAAAACTAGAACTATAATAATAAAGTCTAACCCCAAAATAAGAAGAAGAAAAGAACCCTAAAAAGTATCCCTATAAATGATCTCCTCCAAAATAATTATTTCTATGGACTATTTATATATAGAGAAAACCCTAAATAAAATAAATAACTCCAAATTAAATTAGAAATCAAAAACCAAAAGGAATTAAATTCCTATTTAAATTTCTGTGAAGCTGTCCGCGTGAAACTACCTCAAATTATTTGAGGGCCCTTCATCGACTGCCATGTGGCAGCTTCCGATTCCAATTCCAACTTTGATTGGCTTCATCAATTGCCATGTGGAAGTTTCCTTTTGCAATACACAATTTGCAGGAAATATGCACCTTATATATTTCTATATTATTATATTAAATTTAATCCATTAAGTTTTCTGCTTGATTTCCTGCTTTAACCTTTCATCTTTAATTCGTTTTAGCTTCAAATTTCTTCAGTTTTCCACCAAGTTAATCCTACAAATAAAATATACTATTTAGCACAGTCCATAAAATTTAAGCTCAAAAAGGACAAAAATAAATTATAAATGTGAGAAAAATAATGATTAAAAATATGTATTTTGGCCTCACATCATGGGATCCCAATAATATCCGCAATAGTTCATCCTATGGCCCTCTTAAACCTCTTCAATATAGATACCAAGTCCTCTATTTTCTCTTCACTTATATCAACAACAATGATCACAGGTAAAGTGTTATCTCTCCCCAAGAATACATACCTCAAGTGGGATGGTAGAGCCTTAAGTTCCAGTTTTGGAGGCTCATCTACAGACGGTTTTACAGGCAGAGAGTCTCGATTCTTCATATCTAACTCCATTCTTTTTGGTTTGGAGCGGAACTCGAACCTATCAAGTGCAGCAACTATCTCATCATAGTCATCAATACCATCACTATCAAAATTCATCATTATCGCTGCTAGTGCATCAAAACCCAACCTATCTTCAATAAACACTTCAGAACCATGCACCACAGTATGATTCGTCACTGATACTGATTTAAGATCACTTTCCTACTTCATAGACCAACAGATATTAAAAGTTAGCTCCTCATTATTCACATGGAACTTCATCTACCCTCTCTCAATATCGACTAAGGCGCGACCAGTAGTAACGAATGGTCTCCCTAAGATTATGGGAACCTCAAAATCAACCTCACAATCAAGTATCACAAAATCTGCCGGAAGGATGAACGACTCCACTTTCACAAGGACATCTTGGAGCACTCCAATGGGCCTCCTCACAATTCTATCGGCCATAAGTAGACACATCGCAGTCGGTTTTGGAGCTCCTAAACCCAATTTCTTATAGATGGACAATGGCATCAAATTAATGTTGGCACCCAAATCGCACCAAGCTTTCGCAAAGTGTAAGATCCCAATGGTGCAATGAATAGTGAAAGCACAGGATCCTCTTTCTTCTGCATAAGTGACCTAGTAGCTATAGCACTACAATGTTGCAGCCTCTCATCATTCTCAAAACTAATAGCCCTCTTTTCGGTCACCAAGTCCTTCATGAATTTAGCATACCCAGCATTTGCTCCAAAGCTTCTATAAATGGGACATTTATGGACAATTGCTTTAACATAGTTATGAACCTGCGGCATTTTCCCTCTTCAGTCTTTTTCACCAATCTTTGTGTGAATGGAGGTGGAGGTCTAGGCATGGGAACAACTTTTTAGGTAAACTCAGCTTCCTTTTCAGTATCATCTTTTGGAATTTTAGTAACCTCAGTCTCATCCACATCTGTTTCTACCACTCTTTCAACCTCAAACGGCATGGGGGGATTAATAGTTTATTTTCCTCTGCTAGTCGTGACTGACATACAATGCCCATAATTCTTCGAATTCTGGATGGTGTTGCTAAGAAGTGTATGTCACGCCCCAATTTATAGGAGGCACAACAGGCACCTGGTGCCTCACTTGACCAAGCGAACCAACTAACACATAAAGAAAGTGAAACAATGAAGACCGAAAAGGCCGCCACAATAACCTGTTGAGACAAGATAACTATATCGAGGAGGTCACAACAACATGAAAGACATAAAATAGGCTAACAAGGCAAACTTTACTGTAAAGAACTAGCATGCCGATGAGGCATCATCTGAAACCATAAATACAATAAGCCGACAAGGCTATAAATGAAAGCTGAGAAGACCCAACAAAATATGTCCACAAGTCTCTACGAATACTACAACTCAACTGGTTGGGATAAGTCCCCAACGATACCAACAACTATATACAAAACTCGAGTATGCAAAATCTATAGACAACCAATAGCTCCAGGAAGAATGGAGGTTATCAATCCTCAGCTGAGACAACACCCCTATGGTAAAGGCCGATCAAGACATACTTTCAAACCTGCAGCATCACATGCAGCATCCCCAGGCAATGGGACGTCAGTACGAATAAAAATATACTAGTATGTAAGGCAGAACATGATGTCAAAAGTAGTTGTGATAGAAAGGGTAATAGAGATACCACCTGAAACTGAAACTCTGATAGCCTCTATGACAAACATCTGACCTCCTAGTAATCAAATATGCATGATATGCTCATTCAATCGTATGTCGTGAGTATATATATATATATATATATATATATATATAT